>PVJS01028338.1:0-25577 GCA_004027185.1 Glis glis
GAGAGGGGAGAGGGGAGAGGGGAGAGGAGAGAGAGATAAATCGTGCGCGCGCACCCGCGCATGCGCGCTGAGGTTGGCCGCGAACTCGGATCCTCCGGTCTCCGCCTCCCAAAGTACTGGGATTACAAGCGTGCGCCACCACGCCCGGCTCACTGTTCTTTCTTAGCAGCATCTCTTCCTTTGATTCCTGCTTTGCACAGGACCTCAGCACCTTACCTCTAACTCTCTCCTGCATCCTGCATTAAATCCAAACTCTTTGGCCTGGATCTCAAGGTGTCCCCTCTCGAAACTTACAAGACCACCCCATTCACTACTCCTCTCTTTAGTCCACCATTGCTCATGTTTATTCCTCTGGCATTTTTTCTTTCCTCCTCTTCCTCCAGAGAACAATGTAAGCTCTACCTTCTCTATGTAAGGCTGCCATTTTGAGAAAATAAAAATATCATGTTACATTTTAATTTCAGATAGGTGAAAAACAAATTAAAAAAATATGATACTAAAATGTCATTTGTTTGGATGACATTTAGGGTTAGTTGAACAACCTAGATTTCATCTGTCAACCCTACTTTATGGAACCTTTTCTTAATGGTCCAATTTTCTCTGATCTCCACTTTAAATTCCTAAAACACAAGCTGGACATGGTGGTGTACACCTGTAATCCCAGTACTTGAGAGGCTGAGACTAGAGGATCACAGGTTCAAGGACAGCCTCAGCAAGCAGTGAGACTCTCATCAACCTAGCAGGACCCTGTTTCAAAATAAAAATAAAATAGGGCTGGGGGTATAACTCAGAGGTAGAATGCCCCTGGATTCAATCCCCAGTAGCACAAAAATAAAATAAAATAAATTAAATTTGTAAATCACCTAATTCAGTCTTTAATTAAATGCTCTCTTATACTTATTAATTATATACATACCATTAAATCTTATGGAGCAAATATTCAGTATCAGGCTCTGTGCTAAGTTCTTTTCATTCAATAGTTCATTGAATTCTAAGAAGAAACATGGGATGAAGTGGGAACTACTATGATACCATTTTACAAATAAGGAAACTGAGTCTTTGAGAGATTATTTAACTTTATTTTGTTCAAGTTCCCAAAGCCAATTAAGAACCTGAGACCTCCGCAACTTAGTGAGACCTTGTTTCAAAATAAAGAATAAAAAATAGGGCTGGGGGTGTAGCTTGGAGGTAGAATGCCCCTGGGTTCAATCCCCGGTACTGCAAAAAACCCCCAAAAAACCCTGAATTTTGATCTGTCTGTAGAGTGAAGGACTTGTTCTGCTTTCTCTGGCACTGGCCTGTTTTTAAAACCAAAAGTTGTACATCCTGGGAACCCCCCAAGTCCCAGGCAAAGTCTATACATCTGACTTCAAAGCCTTGGATTCTATCCTGCTTCCAAGCCTTAGTGAGTTTTATTTCTGTTCTAGGTTATGTTATAAAGTTCCTAGTGGTATTTACCGATCCTAAGAATTACTAAGTAAAGTGATTGATAGATGGAACTTTCTTTGAGGACCACACCTCTTTTCTTGGGCCTCTTTGGATTGCAGAGCTGAGGACTGTGTAGATCAGTGGGCTTGGGGGTGGCCAATTTCAGATGCAGCTGGGACCTGAGCGTGGCCGGTGGCTTTTGCAGTAGAGGCACACATTTTCTTTTTTTAAATTTTTTTGCAGTACTGGGGATTGAACACAGGGGCATTCTACCTCCAAGCTACACCCCCCCAGCCCTATTTTTTATTCTTTATTTTGAAACAGGGTCTCACTGAGTTGCAGAGGGCCTCGCTAAGTAGCTGAGGCTGGCCGCAAACCTGCGATCCTCCTGTCTCAGCCTCCCAAGTACTGGGATTACAAGTGTGCTCCACCATGCCCAGCTCAGGCATGTGTTTTCATGTTACTGGATATCGCTTGCAAAGATGCTAGGCTATTGCTGCTAGAAACATTGCTTCTAAATTGGTGAAAATGTAACTCTCCAGCGAGTGTGTGGTGTCTCACTGGACAGGCTGAACTTGAGAAGCTCCCTGCTGGAAGTCTGGGTTAGGGCATGGGTGAAGCTATAGAAACCAAAGCCAGGGTGCCATGTGGAGCGGGGTATGTAGGGTGGGCAGCCAGCCCGTCCATACCTTCCTAGATGGAATAGCATCCTAGCAAGTAATGCAGTTGTTGTTTCTTTGTTGGGACTGAGCTTTTGTACAATGGCATGTATCCCAAAGATTATACATTATTACATTATTATATCATAACTCAGTGGTTAAAGCGATGATATGTGGGTGTCATTGTTATGCCGCAAATTGGTTAATGAGGTGTGATGGAAAAGACAGGAACAATAGATTTCCATCTCCCGAGGGCATCTGTATACCTTGTCTCAACTCGGGTTGAATGCAGATTGTGACTGAGCACACATTAAATACAAAAGCTAAGCTGTTTGTGGAGAAATCATTTTTAAAAATAATTTGCTATTTTGAAAAAAAATCTAGGTTGAATTGACGAAGGCTAAGAGTCTCAAGGCGACTTTACTTTCAGCTGCTAAATTTCTCATCAAAATGCTTGAATTCTTCTGTATGCTTGTAATGTTCAGGTTATTCTTAATTAAGAGGGTGTAACAGGTATTTGACATTAAAAAGGTAGGTAGGAGTTTCATCTGACAGATTCCTTAGTCCTTCCCTCACTGGAAACTCATGGTAGCTTTTCCTTGACTCTGCAGGACAGTCCCCCAAGCTCTTAGTGTGACATTTAGGGCTTTTCTAACCCTGACCTATCTTCCTAGCTCCTTTCCTACTAGTTTCTTACCACAGGCTCTGTTTCAGCTAGATTGATAGGCATTGAAGGTTTGTGTACCCAAGGGGAGGGTTTTAGGAGGTGGGGCCTTTGGGATTTAGTGTCCTTATGAATAGAGATCCAGAAGGCTCCCTTCCCCTTCTACCACCCGAAGTCATAATGAAAAGGAAGGCTCATCTGTGAGCCAGGAAGAGAACCTTCAGCAGACACTGAATCTGCAGGTGCCTTGACCTTGGGCTTTCCAGCCTCCAGAAACAGGACAAATAAATCTCTAGTGTTTGTAAGCCACTCTGACTATGGTGTTCTGTTATAGCAGGCTGAATGGACTAAGAGCCTCTTCCATAACTGTCTTCTAGACACAGGTTGAGCTTTTCTGCCTCCAAGTCTCTTCTCTTGCAAAGCATCATGGCTTAGAGTCTAATCTCTGGATCTAGACTGCTCAGGGTCAGATTCTGCTTCTGCTACTTACTATGCATTCTTGGGCAAGTTGTCTAATTGCTCCGGGCTGGGAAGACGAAACTAAAATGATATTTATTCTACATGTGTAAAAGAATGAAATCTTATAACAACGCACAGCACATACTAAGCACCCCCCCAAAAAAAACGCTAGCTCCTCATTTACATAATTAGATCTCATTATCTTCTCCACCTAGCTCAAAATGTGTCTCTCCCTTGAAGCCTTACCTGACCACCCTATCCCACACTGTGCTCCCCTCTTTGGAAATCCCAAGAGCTGGCAGTGTTTCTTTGGCAGCCGGCTGGTTTTCCTTTCTCATGCTGTGTCTTAGGACCACAGCTATTTATTGAGCCTCACTTTGAGTCAGACCTGTACTCAGTACATAACACTTGGAGGCAGGTATTATTTATCTTGTTTTACAGAGGAGCAAATCGAAGCTCAGGGAAGTTAAGAGACGCATTAGGGTTGCAGAGCTAGTGAAGATGATCCTGGGGTTCCAATTCGGGCTGCCCACGATATCAGCCATGACATATTACCAGAAAACCAGAGTGATGCTTACACTTGATTATAGCTTCCACGCTGACCTTCTGGTAGGAGGCACTCAACATATTTTTGGTGATTTGATGGACCAATGTGCAATTTGGTTGCCTTTCTTAGTGCTATTTACTGCCTTAGGGTTGTGATTTTTTCTTCCTGCATTGGGGAATTGAGCTCAGGGCCTTGTGCATGCTAGGCAAGTGCTCTACCACTGAGCTACATCCCCAGCAGGGCTGTGATTATCTTGATAAAGATATCACACAATATATTTTTGGCCTTAAAAAAGATAGACTATAACTTATTCTTCTTGTAATGAACTCCACGTGAATCTAAAAAAGCAATTCTCATTTCTCTTTACCTTGACTGTTCCCTGCTGCTTCAAATATGGTTAGATGAGGAATGTCAGAAACAATCTCATGATCAATGCTGTTTTGTCACAAAGGAGACTCTCTCATGACTCAGAATCGGCTAATTGGTCTGTCAATGGCTTTCTCTGGTTAGGTGAGTCATTCGATCAGCAGCTGACAAGGTGCAAACTCAGTGGCAGCTCCAGTAGGTGTGACATTCTCTTAACCCCTAATCAAGATGTTATTAAAGCCACTGATGGTTCACACTGAACTGGGATGAAACGAGGCTGGTTTTGTAAACAGCTACTGGAAAGACAATTTGAGGGAGCTTTGGTGATACGTGAATGCCTTCGTTTTCAAGCATGCATGTGATATAACAGCGATCTTTGTGATTTCTAAATGCCTTGGACATAATAATCTATCTTTACTGAGACTGAATGAAATCTTAAGAACCTGGTCCATTTAATCAACACATAAGTATTGAATATGTACTATGTGCAAGAAAACTGTACCTGGGATATGGCAGTGACAGAAATAGACTAAAACACCTACCCTCTTGGAGCTCCTTAAAAACAAAACCAAACCTGTTTAGTGTGGAAAAAAATTTTAAATTCATGCAAAAGAAGAAAGAATAATATACCCATCATTCACCTTCAATAACTATTACTATTTTATCATTCTTTTTCATATATCTCTCCCATCACACACTTCTTGCTAATGGAGCACTTTAAAGAAAATTCCAGACATGAAATATTTGATCATACATACTTCAGTATGAATCTCTAACATGACCACAATGTCATTATCATATCTAACAAAATTAACAAAGATTTCTTGGTATCATTTTATATCCAGTCTGTCATATTTCCCTCACTGTTTCAAGATTTTTTTTTCACGTCTGTTTGTTTGAATCCTGATCCATGCACAGGAGTCTTAAATCCCTTTTGATCTATACCGATTATCCTGAGCTATTTTGCCGATTGTGGGAATGGCCTATTTGTTGTGGAAGTGTCCATGTTTTCAATTGGCCGATTGCATCTTCATGATGTTTTTAAAGATATTCCTTCACACCTTACCTTTGCTATAAAGTGATACATCTGGAGGCTTGGTTAGAGGTTTAGAGTCAGTTTCAATGAGAAACTGGGGGCAGGGGGTGTCATTGACACTAACATCCTCAAGGAAACTGGCTTGATGATGTTTTTGTGTGACAGAGATGTTTCTGGAATTGTCTTGGTGGCTAAAAATTTGGGTGGCTGGTATGAAAAACTTAGTTCTTGTGCCACAGTGGCAGTTTTGACTGAGGCTAGGACTCACTCCCTTTGTCCCTTCCTTTATGTTGGCCTATAAAGAAGACTCCCACCCCACCATCACGGTACTAGGGATTGGACCCAGGGCCTCATGCATGTGAGGCAAGCATTCTAGCACTGAGCTACATCCCCAGCCCTTTTAAACATTTTCATTTTGAAGCCAGGCATGGTGGCGCACACCTGTAATCCCAATGCTTGGGAGGCTGAGATAGGAAGATTGTGGGTTTGAAGCCAGCCTCAGCAACTTAGCGAGACTCTGTTTCCAAAAATAAATAAATGAATAAATAAATAAATAGATAAATAAATAAATAAATAAATAGATAAATAAAAGAAACAGGGCTGGGGGTTTAGTTCAGAGGTAGAATGCCCCTGGATTCAATTCCCAGCAAAACACATACACATACACACTTATTTTGAGACAGAGTCCTGCTAATTTGCCCAGTCTGGCCTCAAACTTATGATCCTCCTGCCTCAGCCTCTGAGTAGCTGGGATTACAGGGGTGCACCACCACCACACCTGGCTTATAAAGAAGACTTTTAAAAGCGGTTGTGCTACATGGTGTTTGGAAGTGGTACCAGCTAGAGAGGCTTGGGGAGCAGCCTTATTTCCACATAGGAATAAGCTGGGTTTGAAAAATTCATCTGTTGGTGTCTCCCAGGGCTAACAAAAGAGGGAATTAACTTATAGGATAGCATGAATCTAAATTAGACCATTGAATCAGGGTATCTGAGGGGGTCTTTAGGGTTTATGTTGCAAAAGACATCCAGATGATTAACATGTGCAACCAGGAATGAGAACCACTGGTTCACATGATAAGACTTGTGCAGTTCACCTGAGTCCTCTTCAGTCTGTGATCTACTTCAGCAGGTGGTTCTCACCTGCACCCTTGAGAAAGAGGAGGAGATGGGTCAGAGGAAGACAAGTCCAAGCAGACGCAGTAGGAAGCTCCTGGGGTCTCTGGTGGCTGTTGGTTTGTAGGGATTTCCATGGCACTGATGAATTTACTCAATAAATGATGTCATACACTTTTTTTTCTAAATGTGAATGGAGACTTTCATTTGGAGATACCATGAGGGATGACACTAGTAAACAAACAGAAGAATAGAGTTGCCATTTATTGATCATGGCAAGGTTCTGGGGAAGGGTTCCATTTTGAATATATGAAATTTTAGCGGTATATTGTACAAAATAGAGAAAATACTGAGTGAGTACTTGGATATAGATCTGAAGTTCAGAGATAGAAATATGAATTTGGGACTCATGAAAATAGAAAATGTATTTAAAGCCACAGACTGGATAAGATCACCTGGCGAATGAGAGATTGGCCCCCTGGAAGCTACAGGAAGAAGGTGCTTATAGGACTGTTGTAAAGGTTTCTCTGAGGATACCTAGGAGAGAGAGTGCCTGCTGGGTCATAAATCATACTGATTACTTTTTCAGTAAACGCAGACAGATTGCTCTACAGAATGTATTTACCAGCTTAAATTCCCATCAGCAGCGCATGAGGAGTCCCATTTCCCCATATCATTGCCAGTATTTGGGATAATCTTTCTACCTTTTTGCCACATGGATGGGTAATGCAGTTGTGGGTTGGAGCGGCTCTTGAGAGAGGGATGAGCACATTCCCAACTTCCTGTTCGGGGACCTCACACAGGTAGCTTGAAATCAGTGTCAGTGAGAGGACTTGCACCATGGCAGTTGGCAAATACTACAAAGAAGAACTTCCCCTGGCCCCAGAAAGCAGGTTTTAAGATACGGATTAGCGGGACAGTGGCTACAGTAGTATCACACTGTATTTTCATTCCTTGAGTTTGTACATCTCTTCTGTGCTTGTGTGCCATCCTAGTTTTCCCTTCTATGAACTGCCTACTCTTAGGTTTCCCTCATTTTTATATTGGGTTTTCTGATGGGGTTTTGTTGACTTCCAAAAAGTTTCTTATATATTTTAGATACTAACCTCTAATTGCTTTTGTACATACTACATAACTTCTCTCAATTTGTCAGCTCTTTTAACCTTTTCTATGGTATTTTTAATTGAAGAGAAGCCTTATGATGCCTTCAAATCCTCCAATCTTTGGTTTAAGGTTTGTGCTTTTGCAATCTTTATTTATTATTAGTATTAGTATTATTTGTAGTGCTGGGGATCTTACCCAGGGCCTTGCCCATGCTAGGTCAGGTTTTATAAATTCTTACCCCACTTTCATAGACATAGTCTCCCACAGATTTTTTTGGGCTCTTTCACATAATTAATCTCGAGTTATTCATTGTATATGGAAGATGTGGACAACATGACTTCTTTTTCTTTATTAACCAAGCCAGTTTTCTCAACACCATCTTCTAAATGATTTATATTTTCTCCCCATTGGCATGTTGTATCACATTTACATATATTGAGGTCCCATTTACCCATTTATCCATGTGTTTGCTTCTGAGTTCTTCATTCTGTTTCACTGCTCCATTTGTTCCTAGAACAATATATATACACACATACCTTGGACTTGTCTTCCTCTGACCCATCTCCTCTTCTTTCTCAAGGGTGCAGGTGAGAACCACCTGCTGAAGTAGATCACAGACTGAAGAGGACTCAGGTGAACCGCACCGCAGGAGTCTTATTATCTGAACCAGTGGTTCTCATTCCTGGTTGCACATTTTAATCATCTGGATGTCTTTTGCAACATAAACCCTAAAGACCCCCTCAAATATCCTGATTCAATGGTCTAATTTAGATTCATGTTATCCTATAGTTAATTCCCTCTCTTGTTAGCCCTAGAAGACACCAACAGATGAATTTTTCCAACCCAACTTATTCCTATGTGGGGCACCGCTCCCCAGCCTCTCTAGCTGGTACCACTTCCAAACACCATACATATGGTAATATATATATATCGGAGCTATCCCCCCAGCCCTATTTTATTCTTTATTTTGAAATAGAGTCTTGCTAAGTTGCTGAGGCTGGCCTCAAACCCGTGATCCTCCCATCTCAGCCCCCCAAGTACTGGGATTACAGTCATGTGTCACCACACCTGGCTTATTTTTATTTCTACGTGGTAATGGCACAATATCTAGTAGGGCAGTTCTTCCTTTGATCTTATTTTTTTAAAATTAACTGTTTAAAATTATATTTTTTATTTATTTGATAAGTTTATTGAGTTCCTTAAAATTTCAGTTTCTACTAGAATTTTGGTTATACCAAAATACTGAATTTAGAGATTAAATGGACATTTTTACAATGTAAAGTTGTCCTATCCATAGTATATGTCTTCATTTATTCTGTCTTCTTCTTTTTTTTTTTTTTTTTGCGGTACCGGGGATTGAACCCAGGGGCATTCTACCTCCGCGCTACACCCCCGGCCCTATTTTTTATACTTTATTTTGAAACCGGGTCTCACGAAGTTGCGGAGGGCCTCACTAAGTAGAGAGAGAGAGAGAGAGAGAGAGAGAGAGAGAGAGAGAGAACGAGAGCTGAGGCTGGCCGCGAACCCAGATCCTCCGGTCTCCGCCTCCCAAAGTACTGGGATTACAAGCGTGCGCCACCATGCCTGGCCCTTATTCTGTCTTCTTTTACATCCTTAAATAGAGTTTTAAAGTTTTTTTCCCTCAAGTTCTTGCAAGTTGTCAGGTCATTTCCTGAATATTGTGCTTTAAAGTTTTATTGCTATTATGAATGGTCTCTTATTGTCTATTATATTTCCTGCTTGCTGCTGATGTTCACCATTGATTTTTATAAATTGATCTTGTACTTGGCAACCTTGCTGAACTAACCTATTACTTCTAACAGCTTGTTGATTCTCTTGTGTTTTCTGTGCTAATGATCATATCATTTGCAAACATGACAGACAGGAAAGTTTTGGGGGATCTGCCCCCAGTGCCTTGCTCTTCTGCATTTAACCTCTTCTGCTCGTTGAGCTTCCATCTGGTTCCCTGAGTCTGGCAGCTGGGTGTCTATCATAGTCCCAAGTCCTTGGTTCCTGGTATACTCACATTGTGGAAATAAGTCTCTTTCTTCCTTCCCTATGAACGATCCTGCCTAATACCAGTCCATGGCAGAGCAGTGACTTTTGCCTATTTCCTCTAACCCCTTTGTTATGGTATAAGGTCCTGATAGCTGCTGGCAAGAACTTCCTGCTGCTGACTGAATTTCTGAATAATCCCCATTGCTCTCTGCAGCCATTTCTGGGTCCTTTCTGCCTAGAAGGACACTCTATGTAGGTGATGTAAATAGTGGCTCAACATAGGCTTTCAGATCAGACAGGTTTAGCTTTGAATCTTATTTCTGCCTCAGGGCACGTGGAGCAAGTTACACAGCTTCCCAGAGTCTGTTTCTTTATTTGTAAAGTGAAGACAAGAAAGATCTCATAGGTAAAGTACCATATAGTGGACAGTTGGGAATGCCCTTTCTCCACACGGTGATGCCAACCACCGGTGCTGACCCCTTGCTGGCACTGTGATCTCTTGCAACCTTGTTCAGGAACCTTGTCCCTTCAGATAGAATTAAATCTCAGTAGCTGCAGCTGGATCATCTTCCATGTACCTTCCCACCCTAATGGATAGTGTAAGCTCCAAGTTCTGGCCCAATATCATTGTCTAGTTTCACTCGTTAGCTGGGCAATGCTTAGTTCCAAGACTTGTGTGATGTGGCATGGGGGTGGCAGAGGGGTTCCAGGGAGCAGGACTTTAGAGTACTTGATGGGCCAGAGAGTAACTGTGGGTTTTGGAATAAAAAGACAACTAGGTGAGTGGGGAGTTCTCTCCCTGGTGACTTGGTGTCCTGGGAATTTACCAATGTACTGTATGATGTTTGGGTGTAGCAGAAAAAGCCAGTGGCCTGGCTGGTTCTAACAGAGACCTTTATTATAGCTGAGAACAACTCAGCTAGCCACACCCTGTCACCTACTAAAATGGTATCTCAGAGGGATAATTTAAATCAGCAATAAAAGTAAACTGTACACCTTTGGAAACTTCACCTGTTACAACAGCTCTTTATAAGTTTCTGTGGTTCAAGGACAATAGGCCTCATTTACAGGTGCGTAAAGCCCACCAAAGGCTTTAAGATTGCCTTCTTTCTTTTAACCAGTTCAAGAGGTGGGTAGGTCAGACAAGAAAAGACTGCGATGAAAGCAAGGAAAGGGAGGAGTCCTCCTCAAAGGGAGGAGGAAGCATCTGTGTTACATTATCATCTTGGAGAGTGTGTGAAGATGCAGAGCCTGCAGGGTCAGAGAAACTGGCAGCTGACCAGGGACGTGGGATGGTGATGGTATTTAATATTGCATAAGCACCGTGGGTTTTAGTTGGCAGTGTGCTCCACCCGATTCAACAATGTGATATGACTGCTACAAACAACTATTTTGATATTGAGCTATGTTAAAAGGAGCGTAGGCGTAGAAGGAGGCAGCGGTCTCTCTCCTCTCTGCATTCAACAGGCCACCCATTCTTTCCTGAGCATCGCAGTTAAGAGGGCTCAAGGCAAGCTGTGATGTATCCTAAAGAGTCCCTGGACATGGATGTGCTGGTGAGTGGGTTTATAACTAGGTGGCCTAAGGGAGAAAAATGCTCATTCTGGATATCTTGGGAGTCAGACTTGATCTGAGTTCCCAGGCTAGAAACAGAATCCAAAGAAGAGGAGATGAAGGGAGTGTCCCCAAGGAAGGATGATCCAAAAGGCTGGACCAAGATGATCAGGCTACCTTAAGAGGTAGAGAGTTCCTTGTTACTGGAGGTGGTCAGCTATGGCCACTTGGTGGGAGGATGCTGTAAGAAGGATTCAAGCAAGTGGGAAGGAAAGGTTTTTTTCCTAGTCCCTGGAGTCAGTGGTTCTAAGAGGAAAATATGCTTGTGTGTGTGTGTGTGTGTGGTGTGCACTTGCCTCCACTCTGGCAGAGCCCCATGTGTTACCGCCAGGCACTGTGCTTGGTGAACATGGAAGGATGGAGTAGTAGTTTGTATATGCCTCAGACAGAGTTTCATGGTGTGACACTCTTGACTCAGGGATATACAGATGTCAGTCATGGTCTCATTAGGTGTCCTCATTAAAGGGACACATTAAGTGTCAACTCTTTCTACTGCAAGCTGGAAAACCAGGACGTCAGCGTCCAAGCCTGTTAGGTGTCACCGTTTCACCACTTCCATTTCGTGGGAGATTGAGAAGGAGATCAGGATAGAAGTTAAGGTGAGAAGGAAGTCAAGAATAGGGGACAGAAACTCCTGCCGTGCCCACTCACCTGCCCCCTGCCCTGCATCCACACTGCTCAACATAGGCATAGCACGAGTAGACTCTTGACAGCAAGACCTGCAAACAGGCAATCGCCTGAGGGATCTATTCTAGATCATGCAGAGCTACACCACCCAAAGAGAGTGAGGCAGGGTCCCTGTCCCCAAGACGCAGGTGGGAGCGCTGTCAGCCCAGGATGTGAGAGAGCAAGGCAGGCCAGACCGGGCCCGCTAAGGGCTTTAAAGAGGAGGGTGACTGCAGCGCGCCCTAGGCTGCAGCCCCTGATGACTGTCGGGCCAGGCGGGGCTCCTCGGATGGGGAGCCTGGCTCTGCGCGCTGGACAGATCCCGGCGGCGGCAGCGGGGTTGAGGGGCGCGGGGGCGCGGGCGGGAGGCGGGCTGCGCGTGCGCGTGCGCGTGCCGAGGCCCAGGCTCACTGCGCGCGCGGCCCCGCGAGGGCCCGGCTCGGGAGCGCGCGTTGCCGGCGGCGCGCGGGAGGGGCGGCGAGGTCGGGCGCGGCGCGGCGGGCGGGCGGCTCGGCTGGCGGGGACGCGGCCGCCCGGGGAGCGCGCTCCCGCCTTCCTCCGCGCCCCCGCGGCCAGCGCTCCGAGAGGACCGGGCGGAGGCAGGTGGGCGGGCGCGGGCCTCGGGGGCCGCGGGCTCGGGGCCGGGCGGGGCGGCGGGGCCGGGGTGTTGGCGGTTCGGGAGGGAGGGCCGGGGCGCCGGGAGCCCGCGGCCGCTCCGGGGCCGGTGTCGCCGGTGTCGCCGGTGTCGCCGGCCGCAGCGAGGCCTCCCAGGGCGGCGCGGCCCGCGGGGCGGGGAGGTGGCTTCTCGCCGCGGTCGCTGCCGGACGGTTTAACTTTCGGATGGGCAGGTGCCGCGGAGCGGGCCGGGCGGAGCTGGGTTCTGGCCCGGGCTCTGCAGCCCCTGCGTGACCGCCACGGGCGTCCTCGGTGTCGCGCCTTGCTGAGCTCCGTGCTGTGCACGCTCCGTGGTCGTTTTCCAGACGCGGGCCTCTTCGGGCTTCTCACTTGTCTCCCCTTATTTATTAAATTGTTGAGACGCCTTATTCAAAGCTAAACCAAATGACTTTGCTGCCAGCCGTTTGCTATCCTGAGATCCCTCCATTCTAAATCTTCTGCATTGAGAAGGGAAGTTGGAAACACCTGAGCTGAGACCTGTCCTAAACAGAGATGCATTTTAGCCCCGTCCTTACGAGTTTATCATGTTAGCGCTCTTCTGAATTCGATGTGAGGTGGTTCACTTCATCCAGAGACTGGATAGGCCATTTGGATTTCAACTCTGTTCTGAGACAGTGCTTTAATGTGTAACAGGATGGATGGTACATATTACTTGCTGTGTGTTCCAAGCTAGACCGTGGTTCATATTGTAGCAACGCCATAGTATAAAACAATGCATTTGGAACATTTCAATAAAGAAACACCTCCCTCCTTAGAGACATCCGTCAAGTACTTTGTCCTTCACTTTCACTTTGACATTTGTCACTTATGAATTTCCTGCAGTTTAAAGTGAGTTGTCTAAATAGCAGAAGAGCAGGTGGGGCAGGACGTGTAGCAACTGTGGAGGGAAAACAGAGACTTGAACATGGCGCAGGTCTAGTTTTCTACATTTTTTATACTTTTATTGGTGCATTGTAAGTATACATCATAGGTCCACAGTGTCACAAAAATACATGCACATGTAACTTGGTGTGTTTCCTTTCCCATCCCACCCGTGCCCTCTTCTCCCTGTACATGTTAGTGAGATTGGTAGTGATACTTTCATGTATGGACATAGCATTATTTGAACTGTTTCCTTCCTCGACCGTCCTTTTCCTCTCCATCTCCCTCCCCCACTCTTCTTCCACCGCTCTCCTGGTCTCCTCATTCATCTGAAGTCCCTTTTGTTTTCTACTTTCTTTCTAGCTTCCACATATGAGAGAAAGCTCAGGACCCTTGACTTTCTGAGACTGGGAAATCTTCCCGCTTTCATCTTATTTTGTTAGCATAAATATGCAATTCTTTTTTGCAGTGCTTTCACTTGATACGGACTGCATGGGCTGTTAAGACTGAACCTTAGAATGCAATGAATGTGATTGTCTCTATTTTGTAGAAGATTTAGCATATGATACAGTAGTTGTAGGACTTATTTCAGGCATATCGAGTTTACCAGATACAGTCCCACCAGCAAGGCCTTTTAAACAGGTGGTAATTACGTGGTGTTTTATTGCTCATAACAACTCCAGCTGTGAAATATGTATGAGTCATCTTTAGTTCATAGGATCAACTTTACTCTTTTCCACTGTTTAAACCTATAAGCATCTCATTACTTTTAGGCTTATTGTTTTAATTATTTATAATGATGCTTCTGTGGGCTTACTTGGTGTATTAGCCTTTATTTGTTTCTTGTTGTTTCAGGCATCTGTATATTTTTTTCTTATCTGGAGAATGAGCTGCACTGTTTTCCTTCAGTGCTGTTCAGTAGAACTTTCTGTGATGAAGGAAGTGTTCTTTTTGTACTTGCAATATGGTAGCACTACCCACAGACAACTTGAGCTTTTGAGCACTTGAATGGAGCTATAGAAATGGGAAACTGAATTTTACACTTAATTTAAATAGCCACATGTGGCTAGTGGCTACCTGGTTGGACATCACAGCTTTTAATTGTTAGTGCCCCGGGACTCCTTCACTAACAGTCTTGAGTCTCTGCTTGTGGTACCCAGCTCTCCTCAGTCATAGCATTTATCACTTTTGTACAGTAATGGCAGCTTTCTTGTAGAAACTCAGTACTGGACTGTATTCTACATGAGGGAACGGGCATATCTATTTTCTTTCCTTTTGGTAAGCCCAGCACAGGATTTAATAAGAATAATTATTTGTTGAATGGAAAACTGAACTTGGGGGCAGATGTCTTGCCTTTCATATTCTCTCTGGGGCCTAGGGCTAAGTGTCCAATGCTGGAGTAAATACCTGTTTAATGATCGAATAGGTGTTTTGTAGGTAGCAAATAAAAGAATGGAGGTGTGATTTTTTTTACATGCCTATTAGTCTTGTTTTGGGAATCTCGTGAAAATAAAGACTCATGGGAAATTGAATGAAAGGGCCTCATGATTCCAACGAATGTGGATCCAACTTTGGTTTCCTGTTAGTTGGGCAGCTTGTGGATGCTGCTCTTAGCCACATCCCAGGTCAATCTGAGGGAGTGTTTTGGCCTCAGTGAGGCTCTTTCCTGGGACTGCATATCCCCGAGCCACTTTAAAGAAGTTGGAGGACATTTCTTACCATTTCTTGTATTCAGGCAGAACCAGGGATCCTTGAAAGATTATGAGATAGTAGAGCCAAGTCACTAGGTACTTTGGCTCAAAGCTAACTTGGGTTGATGGAGTAGGATGGGTGTGCGCATGTATGTTCCAGTCACTCTGAACTACATTATGATGTGAAACTACAATGCACCAATAAAAGTATATATTAAAAAAAGAAAGGTTTGGGAATTTGATTCGTTATTTTAACGATTGGGTAGCTGCACAAAGTTAATTAGGGCTGACTTTTTATTTTAGGCTTACGTTATATAATTAGTTTTCACCAGTTAACTATAGGAAAATTTGGAATGAAAGTATATATTCAACCCAGATCAGTATATCTCTGCATTTGACCAAGATTCCAGGTGCCACAGATCTTCAGATCCAGAAATTGCTTTAGGGAAGTATTCTGAGACTATATGACAGTTTATAGAGGTGTATAGTTTTCTTTGGTGGGAAGAAAGAATGATGGATTTTTTTTCATGAAAGAAAAGAGATGGGACCAAGGAAAAATTGCACGAACATGCAAAATACAAAGAACGTTCACTACATTGGTCAGGTAATACTGTAGCTTCTCTGGGCTCAAAGTATCATGTAAAATAAGAAAATTGATTGCATCTCATTGCATGACTTATCTTTCCACCTTGGATCTAGGGCTTGAATATTTGTTAAATATGTGTAAGACAGCAGTCTACCTCCTGTGGTAACTGATAGTTTTGTAAGATACAGTATTTATCTTTAAGCATCTCAACAGTCTATAAAGAAATAAAAGGTGCACTGGGGATCATGTTAAAAATATTTTGGATTGGGGAGTCCACCCTTTGGAAGGGAAGTCATTTGATGGCTCCTTTTTTAAATATGTTTTTATTGGTGCATTGTAGTCTCACATCACAATGAGTATCAGTTTGGTGTTAACATATATGCACACAACTCTTGGTGTCCCTCCCCCCCCGCCTCCCCCCTATATGTAGTACTGAGAATGATGTTGGTATAATCTCATATATACACATTGTTTATGATAGTAATTCCATAGATTCACTTTTCTTGCCCTTCCCCTTCCCTAGTACCCATTCCCTTGCACCACTGAGGGTTCTCTGTTGTCATTGGAGTCCCTTTTGTGTCCCCACAACTCCCTAGGTTGCGCATATTAATGAAAACATATGTCCCTTCTTTTTTTGTGATTGGCTAATCTCACTTAACATAATGTTCTCCAGATCTTTCCATTTTCTTGCAAATGCTGTTATTTTGTTCTTCTTTATTGCTGAGTAGAATTCCATTCTGTGTTTGAAACTAGAAAACAACAGTAATATATGCATACCCATGTTCATAGAAGCACAATTCACAGTGGCCAAATTATGGAACCAACCTAGATGTCCATTAACAGATGAATGGATTACAAAATTATGGGAAATACACACAATGGTGGCTCCTTTTAGCTGACTCAGAAAGATAACTATTTCGTCACTTTGCTGAAGAATTAGAGTATAAAAAAAGTCTATGTCCCAAAATGTGATTGTAGCAAATGTTCTTGGTACTTATGGAACACCTCCCATTCTGCCTCATAATCTATACATGTCAGTGGAATTTCGGTTTTCCTGGTGGATTATGAACTACCTAACATGCATGGGCCATCTGTTACTCATTGTTGCAATCTCTGAAACATCTAGGATATATAGTGCCTTGTTGTGTAGTGGTTCCTCAATAGATACTTTGTAAACTTTATTTCTGCTCCTTACCTCTAAAGGAAGCCTAATACCCTGTGCATGTTTGTCCAAACTTACTGCCAAAGAAGCAAAGGCCAGAAAGTAGAAATTCAGAGTTCAGGAGAAGCTATAATGCGAAGCCTCTGCGGTGTGCCTCACTGTTGGGAATTTGTATTTGAGGATGATCACCACTGCTGTCTAACACCAATGCCTTGACCTTGTCATTTTCCTATTTATGTTGCAAGGTTACTGGTCAAAATGATTCAGAGTTTGGGGCAGCAAGTAATTTTAGCAGCCAAGAAAATCTGAATACCTTTAAAATTGTAACAACTGGATTAGATTATTTAATATATAATATCCCTGCACATATAAGCACACACTCCTTGAGAAAAAGGAAAGCATCCTATTCTTGCCAGTTCCTGCTAGAATTGAGAAAAAATAGGAATCAAATGGGAAAGAAACCAGTTAGTTCACAGAGGTCATAGTTTCCTTGGAGAGGGGTGGGGTGGGAAAGATGATTAAGGTAGTGTAGCATTGGTTAACCAAGTATAATATAGCACAGGTTGAGTAATATCTAGCATGGCATTATCTGCTACTAGAGCGAACTATCAGTTAACTATGTTTTTTTTTTTTTACTTATTCAGTTCTTTCTACTGAAAAATTTTTCATTTGGTTTTATAATATGATTTTATGCTTATACTTAACAAATATACATAAGGATTCATAGTATTTCAGACTCTAGATCTGATGCAAAAGAAACCAAAGTTTTTAGCTTCATAGCTTAGTTTTACTTAGCCTTTTCTCTGCTTCTATGTCATTTCTGAGATGTAGGCTAGCGTATAGCACGTCTAATTTACAGCAAATTTATTCTAAGCACTCATGTTTTCCGGGAAAAAGAGGTAATATTAAGTGATACGTTTAAGAGGCATGGCCTTACATTTTCTGCTTGACTGGAATAAATAGAGCCCAGCACATTGTTGAGTGAAGGAATCTCAGCAAGCTCTTGCTTTTGTGAAAGTGACCTAATTAATTTTCAGTGACGTTTTCTGGATATTATAAAATAATGGAAACATTCTAAACTGGATTATTTTCATGTGATGAGCACGTGGCACCAGCCACTGGATGAAACATGATCTAACCCGAGTCAGCATTGCGAGGAGTTGAAGATCCATCTACAGGGATAACATGTCCTTGTTTGTTGCTGTAAGAAGATGTCGCCCTTTTACATTAGCTCAGCATTTTAAACATGTTTTTTAAAACTATTATTGGGAAAGAAATGTTTTCACCTCTTACAGTTTATTACTCCCGAGCTTTGTCTTAAGAGATTATGTGTTCTGCTGACCGTATAAGAAGAATTATGAAGCAATGTATATGTTTAAACAACAATTTGCTAAGAGGAATTTTTTTTCCTGTCACAAGAGATTCTTGGAGATTGGAGTTGAAAATGTCAGTAGGTTAGACATTAGAAGAACTTTAGGATTTTTTGTAACTGAAGGCAATCATTCTAAGTTGCACACAAATAACATAGAAATGCTTTTTTCCTCCCTTTCTCATTCTAGGCAGCTTTCTAGAAGATGACCATAGAAGACCTTCCAGATTTTCCATTAGAAGGAAAGCCTTTGATTGGAAGATACCCATTTTTATTTCCAGGTTCCGATACACCGGTTATTTTTTCCATTTCTGCGGCGCCAATGCCTTCAGACTGTGGTATGTTAAAGAGTTGTGTTTGTTTTCTATGGGCTGGTAACTTGACTTCTGTCTTATGTCCTCTTTGCACTCATAATTTTTTTCTGAAAACATTTGGTATGGTTTTTATAAAATTGCTAAAATTTTCCTTTTTCAAAATACAATTGCTTATTGCATTTTCTGCCTCTTAAGCTAAATGCTTTATTTCTGCTGTCAGCATTTTTATTATGTAAAAACGTTAATTTTAAGCACATGATGGATTTAGAGGATTTTATTTTTAGAATGAAATGGTGCTAAGACATCTAGCATTCTTCTGCTATTGATGTATTTATTTTGGTTAAATATACTGACTTGCTAAAAAGTACTTAAGAAAAATCTGTAAGAGACCCTTCCTTGGATTGTGGAATGAGATTGGTTCCCATTTAAATTGGTCCATTTAATTTTCCTCTGTGAACTGTCAATTTTGAAGTGTTCTTGTTTTTGTGTATTTTGACTTATTTCCCCAGGACTATATTTTATCACTTGATAAATGAATAAAAGAAAATCAGGAGGTTAATTTGCTAGAACTATTTTGAATTTAGAGTTTTTCAGGAAAATATTGGGTCACCATTTCAAACTATTTTTGGAGGTAGGAATAATATACATTTCAAATAATAGTAGATACAGAATTGTTAGGTTGTGAATTTGTTTTTTCACCCATATCCATTCTAGTAATTCCGCCTCTCTAGGCCTTTGCTTGTTCTTCCAAGAACTCTTTCCCCCCGACTCTTTTTATGAACAGCTTTTTCTCATTCTTCAAACACCCCATCTAGAGGAACCGCCTTGCCTCTGTGATTTTCCATCACAGCACCCCCCCTTTTCTCCACAAAGTTCATTGTATTCTGTTTTTGCTCTGCTTAATTCATTTGTTTGTTTATTGTCTGCCTTCCCTTCTGGAAGATCTCTCATGGTCATGTGACATCCCAGGGCACAGGACAGAACCCAGGACATGAGAGCCCTTGATGGATGCTTGCTCCATAAACGCAATGCTGGGGGCCACTTTTTAAGGGGACACTGACTGCAGCTTACTAATAAAACAACTAAGATGAAAAGAGTAGAAATCCTGGTGACAGATTAATAAGGGAACAAGAAATGTGCAGTCGAAGGAAGTACAGACTAAGAAAAATGTTCTGATTGTCTTCAAAAATATTTGAAGTCTCTCATATAAAGAAATGTTTCTCAAAATGTATAATTACACTGCACCAATAAATGGACATAAAAATTGTTTAAAAAAAAGAAATGTTTCTTCCACATATCAAATTAGTAGCTAAAGTTTTTTTTTTTCTTTTGTGGTGCTAGGGATTGAACCCAGGGGCATTCTACCTCTGAGCTACACCCACAGTCCTATTTATTTTTTATACTGGAAATGGTTTTGCTAAGTTGCTGAGAGCCTCGCTAAGTTGTTGAGGCTGGTTTCAAACCTGTAATCCTCCTGTCTCAGCCTCCCAAGTACTGGGATTACAGGCATGTGCCACAATTAAAGCTTTTTAACAATGAACTTGACTATTTTGTTAGTTTTCCACTATTGAAAATAGGCAAGGGGCGGAATGGTTATCCATAAGAAATTCTGCATATGGAATTTCTATACTGGGAGGTGAGTAGGGAAAGCTGAACTATAGGCCTACACAGATTCTAAGAATCTGTCACTCTTAGAATATAGACAGTGTTTCATTTCAGTTTATAGGGGGCCAGTATGCATTATCATTCCCTTTTGGAGATCCATTTCTTTTTACCTAAAGGACTTCCTTTAGCTTCTTGCTAAATTGCTGAGACTGTCCTCAAACCTGTGATCTTCCTGTCTCAGCTTCCCAAGTACTGGGATTACAGGTGTGTGCTACCGTGCCTGAGTGATTTGGGCCTTTTTTATTTTATGTCATCCATGTCTCTGCTGAGCCTTTGAACATTTGGAATACAGTTATAATGACTTTTAATGCCATTTTCTATTCTAATATCTGTGTCAACTCCAGGTCTGCTTTGATTTATACTTCTCTGATTATGACTCGTGCTCCTCTTTCCTTACATGTTTGATAATGTGTGTGTGTGTGTGTGTGTGTGTGTGTGTGTGTGTTACTGGGAATAGAACCCAGGGGCATTTGGCCTCTGAGTTACCTCCCTAACTCCCCTCCCATTTAAAAATTTATTGTTTTTTAAATTTTGAAACAGGGTCTCTTTAGGTTGTTGAGAGTCTCGTTTCATTGCTGAGGCTGGTCTTGAACCTGTGAGCCTCCCGTCTCAGCCTTCCAAGTACTGGGATTACAAGTGTGCGCCACCTTGCCTGGCTTGTATATATTTTTGGGCTTTTTCTGGAGCTGATTATTACTCACTACTGAGTACTCAATGCCTTGTAAATTATGAGGATTTTTTTCAGTCTTTCTGGTAGGCACAGGCACTAATCCCTGTCATCCTTCTTGGTGGTTCCTTCTCTTGTGTCATAAGCACATGCTAAGTACTCAAGGAGGCACCTCTGCTGATCTCTGGGATTCTCGTGTAGCACCTCTGTCTCCTCTCTGCTACTCTGCCCTGGGACTGCTAGCTGCCTTGATTTCCCTGAAATCTCAGCTCAGTCTCTGGGGCGTTTTCTTGGTTCCCTTCCCTAAACTGTGACCTGAAGACTCCCCAGGTAAGTGGCCTGGGGCAGTTGTAGGACTCTCTGTACCTGTGCCTCCAGGTCGCTTTCATTGCCTCGTGCCCAGTGTCTTGAACACCATTGCTCTTTCCTTTGGTGTTTTGGTTGTTCAGACGGAAGGGCCGACTTGGTCCTTGTTACTCTGTCTTGACTTGAAGCAGATAACATCCCCATTTTCTCCTTTACTCCACTTTGTTTTGGTTAAAACTTTTTTTTTTCTGTATGGAAGCTTAAAGTTTGAATGTGGTTAGATATGTTACTGTATTTTATTATAGCACAGGGATTTAGATGAGGGGTCATTCTGGCTTTAATCCAGACTTAGCCACTTCACAGTTGTGTGATTGCGGGCAAATTGCGTATTTTCACTCTGTTTCTTCTTCAATAAAGTGAGAATGATAATAGTACCTGCCTCCTATGGTTGTTATGAGGATTAAATAAATCAATATACATAAAGTTCATAGAACAGTCCCTGGTACTTACTAAACACTTAATAAATATAATCTGTTATCATCATTATTTAAATGAGCCATCTGCTATTTTTCCATTTGCATATATTTAATTACTAGAGCATTGTTATAGGCTTTAGTATTGATTGAGACAGTCCCTGGCCCCCATCACTATTCTTTGCTCTAGAGTTCTTGCTTATTTCTCTTACATTTACTTTCTAGGCCTTTACTACTCAGATGTGGTCCTTGGTCTAGCAGCACCACATCACAGGCAGCTTTTTAGGAAAGTAATCCCAGGCTGCTTCTGAGATGGGCTGGGTCTGAAGCTACATTGAAACAAGATTCCCAGGTGCTTCCTGTGTATGTGAATGTTTGAGAAGCTCTAGCACAGAGGAACAAGAGGATAATTTTCTCTGTTTCTTCTCACAAATAAATCCTAGTGAAGTTCTGATTAGAATTGAAATTATTCCAAGCTTGTTCTTGAGAGAATTGACTGGTTTCAGTAGTTTGTCTCTAATCCAGGAGTATGTTCTCTTTCCATTGATGTCCCCTATCTGACTTTAATTTTCTTTAAGCTCACACATTTATTGGCATGTTCGTTATTTTGTATGTGATCTTTTTTCCCATTGTATTTCTTTTTGTAAAATGTGGGGAAAAAGTTAAAATGTAGAAAATACAGTGATAGCAAACACACACACACACACACACACACATCCACCGTGATATTTAGCTCTGTTTATTTAGTTAAAAGAAACATAATTTTAAAGCTAAAGTTGAAATTTTCTCTATTTTCCTTTCTAATATCACTCCCCTTGCTCCCCAGAGGAAAATACTATCATATATTTAGTGTGAATATTCTAGAGCATGTTGTTATATTTTTACTACACATGAGGGTTTGTAAACAATATGTGCTATTGCTTTGTGTATTTACAATTGTACATAAGTGACAGATATTATATATATCATTCTTCAACTTAATTTATTCACCAATATGTTTTTAAAACACCTGTCCTTATAAATATGTGACTTGGTGTTTAATTCATTTATTTAATTTGCAAATATGTACAGAGGCATCCTATGGACATACTGTATTCCATCTATACCTCTGAAGTGACATTTCGGTTTACCAGTTTTTTGCTAGTATAGGATTTTTGTAGACTATTCCTTGTGGACACATGCAGAAGAAGAGTCTGTTTAGGTATATATTTAGAAATTTCTCCATTAGAAATGTCCCTTCCCTAGAAAAGTGACTGAATGGTGAATGGATGAATGAATCAGCCCAAAAGAAAATCCATTAACTGCAGTTGGTAAGAAACACACCTGAATATCTATATTCAAGAAAATGTGCAAGCTGCTTCTCCAAGTCAAATACCATTTTTTTTTCCCTGATTCTTCTCAGTTGAACTGACAGTGTGACCAGCATGGTTCTCATTACTCCCAGTCACGACATGTTGTTCCTTCTCTTCTGGACAGTTTCAGTTGGTTCTTTGATGATCATTAGTCATGCAGTTTTTGTTGTTTTATTCGCATGGAGATTGTTTGCCAAGTTAGTGGCCACTTACATCATTTAAGACTCAAGAGCATACAACTCACAAAAGAGATTGCGAGCATTACTATGAGGAGGTTAATACTCAGGGTCCGAGGAGTGCCTTGAATCAGTGTCCACTTGCCCAAATTGAACTACGAATATCAAATGGGTTCTGATCAGATTCAGGGTTTACCTTTCCGAGCCAGTCTGCATTTTTCTGGACAATGCGTAATGCGATTTCAATTTTTCTGAGTAATTTACATAGGTGCAGTATGTGTAATAGCATTAACACATATTCCTTCTTCAGCTAGTAAATGGGCTAGGGCTATGTGGTTGTCTCATAAAACTCTGGCTAGTGAGTTTATCAATTCTTACTGCAATTCTGGAGATTTTGCAATGGGTAAGGACCTTTCCAATGAGGTCCAAGTGCAATCTTTTGTTATTGTCTTTTCCAGTAAACTAAGTCTTGGGCTCTAATTTATGGGGCATGTTGTCTTTTTTTTTTTTTTGAAGCAGATCATGAAAAGTTTCTTAGACCTGGTAGAACTTCACCTTTAAATATTGCATTAATGATTTACAGCATTGAATCATATCATGATTACTTTAGACAAGATAAACATGAGAATGTTTCAAGAGGTCGTGTTGCAGGCAAACTACCTAAGTTAGGTCTCTATATGTTGTGAGCAATCAGGGATTTAATAAGGGGAATTTCTATGGAAACAAAATGAAAACAAAGATGAACAGTTGGGACAAATTATAAACTCAAAGCATCTTTGGATGATGAAATGAGGATGGCAGCTTTAGTCTGATGTGTTTTCCTGGTTTGTGCTTGGAATGTCTTTGGTGATGTCATCTGATGTTCTGGTGAACTCTCTGAGTAGCCCACACAGCAGCAGCCACAAAGTTTTCCATTCACAGGCTGTCGTGGTGACTTCTCTAAAGTTCACATCAAGCTGTCCAGCTTCAGCTTGGAGGAATTGGGGAAAGAGGCAGTTTTGGGAAATTGGAAATAATAGTTTAAAGAGTCCTAACCAGGTATTGTAGGAAAGTAGAGGAATTCAGGTTTACACATTGGTCTTCAGGTTTACAAGTAGATAACAAAACTTCAAAGATAATGGAGAGGACTAGAATCTGATGATGAGTGCAGTATATTTTCCTACTGAAACTTTTTTTTCTACAGTTACCTCCATTTCTACCAAAGATAATCACAATAAGACTAATTTTTTTGTTAAAATAAGTCTAGTTTCATTAAACTTGGCCTGATTATTTACATCAATGTGGCAGGAATAATGATTTTGCGGACTCTCAAATATGACATTCTGGTCAAAGCTTTGATAATATCCAAGGGGCTTTATTGGCTCCAGTGTCAACCAAGTTTCTTAAAAATCGTTGGTAATAATGAATTTCAGGTTAGACTTTCAAGAGACATTCTAGGCTAAGAAGACAAGCCAAGTTACAAGGAAAACAGATTGTTATTGAACTTGTATACCTATATTGCCATGAAAATAAAGACTACTCAGAGTTTATGAACTATGAAGGAGTCAGGTAGGGAGAAAAAAAGTGTTTCATTTTTGTTTACCAAGGTATACTTTACTAAATTGCTATAAGTTATAGATCTTCAGAGAAAAAAGGTTCTTTAAGTCTGGAAAAATAAAATATTGGAGAACCAGAAATATTTTAAATAAAATCACAAAAATTTTAATCATCTTCATCAGTTCATTCAGACCTCTGTAATTAATCCTTGATATGTTTGATTTTGGGCCTCATGAATCCATTAGTTTTCCATTAAAGTATAGGAAACCTTGGTAGACTGGAAGTCGTGTGTCTGCATTATATTTAATTAAAGTTCTGAAAATTCTTACTCAGTTCAATAGTATGATCTTAAAGTTATCTAGAAATCTGTATTCATCAGAATCTTTTCCATAAATCTTCTTTGCAAGAAGATTTACGGAAAAATTTTGTATCCTAGCTGCTTGCAAAAGCTTTCAGGAAGATATCAGAGCAAAATAACAACTGTGATGACAAAAGACTTAAGGCCGTGGTTAAAGATTTAATGGGAGTTCATTATAATGCAATTGACAAGGAGATTTGGTTATTTCTGTGACAGCATTTTAAGATTACTGGAATTATAGCTGATACAGTATACCAGGACCTATCAAATTTCTAAGAATTCATCTAATTTCTGGAACACTTATTAATAACATGTATCTATACACATGTAACACAAAGAGGGCTAAGCATAACTTTTATTTGACAGTGCTTCTCAGGCAATTTAGCATATTATATAAGCCTAATTGGTTTCACCTTTGCTTAATATTCTTCCCGTGCAAATAAGCCTAATTAGTTTAACATTTTATTTTTTTAATGAGAGAGAGCAAAATCTTTTGAGATTTTTGGGCCCTTGAGACCCTGTTTCAAAACAAAAAAATAAAAAGGGCTAGGGGTGTATCATGGAGGTAAAATGCTTCTGAGTTCAATACCCAGTACCAAAAAAAAAAAAAACACCAAACCAAACAAAACCAAAAAAACTTTAGCTCATTTAATCAAAAAGCTTAGCCGGGCGTGGTGGCACATGCTTGTAATCCCAGTACTTTGGGAGGCGGAGACCAGAGGATCCGGGTTC
>PVJS01028339.1:0-25575 GCA_004027185.1 Glis glis
AGGCCCTCCGCAACTTAGTGAGACCCTGTTTCAAAATAAAGAATAAAAAATAGGGCTGGGGATGTAGCTCAGAGGTAGAATGCCCCGGGTTCAATCCCTGGTACCGCCAAATAAATAAATAAATAAAATAAAAAGGTTCGCTTGGAGGTAGAATGTTCCTGGTTTCAATTCCAGTACTACCATAAAAAAAAATCAAGCTGGGCATGGTGGCACACGCTTGTCATCCCAGTACTTGGGAGGCTGAGACTGGAGGATCCGGGTTCGAGGCTAGCCTCAGCTACTTAGTGAGGCCCTCCGCAACTTAGTGAGACCCTGTTTCAAAATAAAGAATAAAAAACAGGGCTGGGGGTGTAACTCAGAGGTAGAATGCCCCTGGGTTCAACCCCCAGTACCACAAAAAAAAAAAAAAAATCAACCAGTCCCCAGTGCAAAGTCCCAAGCTAAGGAATCTGCCTGGCCTCACTTGAGCCCAGCCTCGGCCCCGGATCCAATCAGCTGCCGGCAGGAAGCTCCTCAGCGTGAACAGGGCTCTCAGGGGAAGAAGGAGGATCACAGACTAGCAGCCTGGCCACCGGCCCCATCAGCCTCGCATCGATTTTGTCTGCCTGGCATAGAAGCTTCTTTAAAATTGGATGTGAACGTCTCTGGGTGGCGCCCGTTCCCGCCACGGTCTCTCCCTCTTCCCCTCCCCGCCTGCTTCATACGCTGGACTTCCCTGCTCTCTTCCTGACCGCGCCGGCGTCCCGCTCCCTGGAGGGGTGCTCAGGTGGCTCTTGGCAAGCGGAGGTGCTAGACAGGCGTTTGTTTCAGGATCTAGAAAGCTCCGAAAGTATGCAGATGCCAATCAGGCCCCCGTTGCTGGTGGGGCAGAGACACCTCAAGGGCGTGGCTTGCACCGTGTGAGGGGTGGGCACATAGCACAGTGGCAGAGTGTGGCTTAGCATTAACCGTCCCTGGGTTGGATCCCCAGCACAGAAGAGGAGGAAGAGGACGAGGAAACACAGCAGTCAGGATAAATTCAGACTGCTAAGAATGGGTTGCTAGACGGGCGTAGTAGCGCACGCCTGTAATCCCAGTCCTTGGGAGGCTGAAACAGAATGATCGCAGGTTCGAGGCCAGCCTCAGCAACTTGGTGAGAATGTGTTTCCAAATAAAAAAAGAAAACAGGGCTGGGGGTATAGCTCAGAGGTAAAATGCCGCCGGGCGTGGTGGCGCACGCTTGTAATCCCAGTACTTGGGAGGCTGAGACCGGAGGATCCCGGTTCACGACCAGCCTCAGCTACTTAGTGAGGCCCTCCACAACTCAGTGAGACCCTGTTTCAAAATAAAGAATAAAAAATAGGGATGGGGGTGTAGCTTGGAGGTAGAATGCCCCTGGGTTCCATCCCTAGTACCGCAAAAAAAGAAATTCAGACTGCTAAGAATGGGTTGCTAGCTGGGCATAGTGGTGCATGCCTGTAATCCCAGTACTTGGGAGGCTGAAACAGGAGGATAGCAGGTTCGAGGCCAGCCTCAGCAACTTGGTGAGACTGTGTTTCCAAATAAAAAATGAAACAGGGCTGGGGGTGTAGCTCAGAGGTAGAATGCCCCTGGGTTCAATCCCCAGTACTACCACCAAAAAAAAAAAAAAAAAAAAAATGGAAAGAATGTGTTGCTTCCAGTTCTTGCCCAATGGAGCCAGTTGCCAACTCCTTCTAGTTCATCCTTCCATAGGATTTGACTACACACACACACACACACACACACACACACACACACACACTGTGAAAGGGGAGTACAAGCCGAGGAGCGTAAGTAAACTCTCCAATGGTCAAGAGTTTATTTACACACCAAGCATGAAGGCAGCCATGACTAGATGCAATCATCCCGGATTGGCCCAGCCGTGGCTCATCCCGCTCCTGTGCCTGCCTCTAGCCTGACCCCTGAGGGGCAGCTCGAGCAGTGTCCTCCATCAACAGACCGTGGGCTGACCAGCTTCCCGACCACCCCTTCCAGCTGAGCTGTCACCCCATCATGTTGCAACCACTTTGGGGACCCCAGTCTCCAGTGCGGAGCTCCTGGGGGGCTGCGGGGAGGTGGTGTCTCACCAGTCAGCGCCTCCCAGACTTCCATGTCTTTGTTCTGAATTTCCCTCTTTCCAAATGGGAATTTGGGACCCTGGTATTTTGAGGAAGGGTGAGAAGACCACGTTTTCCTATTCGTGAGTTGTTGGGTTGTTTTTCCCCGCTTGCTGGGTGCCGACATAATCATTCATCATTGCAGCAAATATTTATTGGGCTTCTACTACGTGCCAGATGCCGTTCTAAGCAGCGAACAAAACATTCCTGCCAGGTGTGACAGATCAATAGCAGCACCGCCTGCTGTTTGTTGAAGACCCGCTCACTGTGACACTGGGCCAAGCCCCACTCCTTTACCATCTCCCGTCATCCTGGCCCAACGCCGTGCTGGTCTCCATCCCCACTTTACAGAAGAGGAAACCAAGCCAGGAGCGGTGGCGCATGCCTGTCATCCCAGGATGTGGGAGGCTGAGACAGGAGGATCACAAGCTTAAGGCCAGCCTCAGCAACTTAGGGAGACCCTGTTTCAAAATAAAAAATAAAAGGGGCTGGGGGTGTAGCTCAGAGGTAGAATGCCCCTGGGTTCAATCCCCAGTACCAAAAAAAGAGGAAGCCAGGCTTCAGAAAGATGGCGCCGGGCGTGGTGGCGCACGCTTGTAATCCCAGTACTTTGGGAGGCGGAGACTGGAGGATCCGGGTTCGCGGCCAACCTCAGCGTGCATGGGCGCGCGCATGATCTATCTCTCTCTCCTCTCTCCTCTCTCTCTCTCTGTCTCTCTCTCTCTACCTACCTAGTGAGGCCCTCCGCAACCTCGTGAGACCCGGTTTCAAAAATAAAGCATAAAAAAATAGGGCCGGGGGCGTAGCGCGGAGGTAGAACGCCCCTGGGTTCCAATCCCCGGTACCGAAAAAAAAAAAAAGAAAGAAAGATGGAGCCAAGTCCAGTGGGTAACCTTCTAGATCAGGGGTCGGTGAGCAACAGTCCATGGGATAATTCCCATAGCTCCCTGCCTGTCTTTATAAATAAAGTTTTATCGGGACACAGCCATGTCCTTCCATCTACATACCATCTCCTGCTGTTTCACGCCACAAGGGCAGAGTTGAGCAGTTTCAACAGAGACCATATAGCCCAAAATGCTGAAAATATTTACCCTCCGGTCCTTCACAGAAACGGACTGCCAACCCGCATTCTGGATTGGACTTGTAAGTCTACGCCTGGTGGACTTGTAAATTTTGAGTGGTCAAATTTGACTCAGATTACGTGTAAATTTTGAGTGGTCAAATTTGACTCAGATTACGTGTTTCTTCCTATACTCTTCCCTTTCCTCCTTCCTTCTTCCTTCCTCTCTTTATTGTGGAAAAATTCAAACATGTGAAAGGAAAGAGAATAAAAAGGAGCCACATGAAGCCAGGCGTGGTGGTGCACATCTGTAATGCTAGTGCTTGGGAGGCTGAGACAGGAGGATCGCAGGTTCAAGGACAGCCTCAGCAATGTAGTGAGGCTCTCAGCAACCTAGAGACCCTGTTCCAAAACAAAAAATAAAAAGGGTTGGGGGTGTGGCAGTGTATCAGTGTCCCCAATTAACTCCTCATTTTTGTTGTTTTTGTTTTGTTTTGTTTGTGATATTGGGGATGGAACCCAGGAGCATTCTACCTCTGAGCTATATCCCCCAGCCCTATTTTATTATTTTATTTTGAAAAAGGGTGTCACTAAGTTGCTGCGGCTGGCCGCCAACCTGTGCTCCTCCTGTCTCAGCCTCCCAAATACTGGGATCACAGGCGTACGCCACCATGCCAGGTTAATTGCCTTTTTTTTTTTTTTGCGGTACCGGAGATTGAACCGAGGGGCGTTCTACCTCCACGCTACATCCCCGGCCCTATTTTTTTATACTTTATTTTGAAACCGGGTCTCACGAAGTTGCGGAGGCCTCACTAAGGAGAGAGAGAGAGAGAGAGAGAGAGAGACAGAGAGAGAGAGAGAGAGAGAGACAGGGAGAGAGAGCGAGAGAGCTGAGGCTGGCCGCGAACCCGGATCCTCCAGTCTCTGCCTCCCAAAGTACTGGGATTACAAGCGTGCACCACCACGCCCGGCAATTGCCTATTTTTTAAAGTAGTTTTCTCAAACAAGGTCCACCCACCATGATAGGTGGCCGTGTCTCTGAAGCGGGGTGACCCACTGTAACCGTTCAGCCTGGGAGGCTCCTGGGATTCAGAGCTTCTGGTTTTAAGCCTGGGAAGGTCTTGAGGTGCAAAGACGTCCATGCTAAAAGCAGGCAAGTCCCAGGCCTCCTGGGACAAGGTGGTCACGCTGTGTCTTCTAGCCTGTAAGCTTGCTCTCTGTCCGTCCTGTGTGTGGATATGTGGTGCACTGTTTACATGGATGTGGAAGTAACTGAACTGTTTTTTCCGGAGTTTCCCCTGACCAAAGCCGATGACACCTGGGCAGCCTCAAGCTAAGCCAACAATACTCCTCACCCCGGGTAAATGTGGAAATGGTTGATTTTGATTGACCTGAGTCATCAGCTTGGGTTTTTGGGAGTGGGGAGCACCTTCCGCCAGGAAATGTGCAGGAGCCAGCCAGCCAGCCCAGAGAGAGGGCTGGAGGAGGGATCTTGCCCTCTTGGCAAATGTGCCACCTTGATACAGCACTGTTCTCCCAGTGGCTCCTCCCACCTCTGGGAAGCCCTGCTAGGCTTTGTCCAGTTCTCAAGCAAGTGCGCTGCATGTGAGCTTGGGGTCCCTTCTCAGGTCCGCCACCAGCTGTGGGGGCTGTGGGGACAAACCGGCGTGGCCAACTGGGGACACCAAAGCCCCCTTCCCCAGCATGTCAGGAAACTCAGCCATGTCCTCGGATAGTTCACATTCATCACTAACGATGGAAGCAGAAACCAGGAGACACCAGAGCCTCACGAGATCATCAAGTTACTTGCACGATTCTGCTCATGCGCGATTATTTTCACATTTCCCTCCACTGGGAGCGACAAGTCATCGTGGGGCTTTGCAAGCGCTGCTTGTCTTTGAGAAACAGCAAAAAACTGGGCTGTCCCATCTAGGCGCCTGTCCCCGCTCCCACCAGAGCCCGGGGAACCCACCAATGTTTGCATTTCCAACTCAAGGTGAATTTTTTTTTTGTTTGTGTGTTTGTCCCCCTCCAAATCATGTTGCTAGATTTTTTGTTCTTGCGGTACCGGGGATTGAACCCAGGGGCGTTCTACCTCCGAGCTACACCCCCAGCCCTATTTTTTTTCTTTATTTTGAAACTGGGTCTCACGAAGTTGTGGAGGGCCTCACTAAGTAGCTGAGGCTGGCCGCAAACCCGGATCCTCCGGTCTCAGCCTCCCAAGTACTGGGATGACAAGCGTGCGCCACCACGCCCGGCTATGTTGCTAGATTTTGTCATATTAGGGTGGCAGGAAGAGAGAAGGGGACAGAAAATTTATTTCTTTTTTTTTTTTTTTTTGGTACTAGGGATTGAACTCAGGGGCATTCTACCTCCAAGCTACACCCCCAGACCCTTTTTATTTATTTATTTATTATTTGTTTGTTTTGAAATAGGGTCTCGCTAAGTTGCTGAGGGTCTCCCTAAATTGCTGAGACTGGCCTTGAACCTGTGATCCTCCTGTCTCAGGCTCCCAAGTACTGGGATTACATGTGTGCACCACCACGCCTGGCAAAAATTCTTTGCTTTACACGGATGCCGTCGGGGGCCCCTGGCAAATGAAGCATGAGAGGGAGGTGGAGCATTTGAATTCAAAGGTTGGCGCCAACACTTGGTGTCAGGTGCCGGGGGACGGGTCAGGCTGGAGGGAAAGGAGCCGCGTCTGCTGCACCCCGGGCGCCTTCTGTTTGCCCAGGTCCCTGGGGGGATTCCCAAAGGAGGAGGGCTCAGGCGATGAATGCAGGGGGGCCCTCAGATACGAGGCCTGTGAGGAGCCTGTGGGCACCTACAGAAGTGGCCTACAAGCCAACGCGGTGGCACACCCCTGAAATCCCAATACTTAAGAGGCTGAGACAGAAGGATCGCAGGTTCAAGGACAGCCTCAGCAACTTAGCGAGACCCTCAACTTAGCGAGACCCTGTTTCAAAATTTAAAAAGGGAGCTGGAGGTGTAGCCTGGAGGTAGAACTCCCTTGGGTTCAATCTCCAGTACCAAAAAAAAAAAAAGTATCCTCACCCCGCCAGGGCAGAGCAGGCAGCCTGGTGTCCTGGTGCATCGCGGGGGCCCAAGAGCACAAACTTCAGAGCCAGGCTGCCTCTCTCCAGATCCTTCCTCTGCCATTTTCCTTGCTGTGTGACCTCGAGCAAGTCTCTCGACCTCTCTGTGCCTCGGTTTTCTCATGCAGGAAGCAAGGGGCTCGCTGGTGCAAGGCTCATATAATGAAATCCACCGCCAGCAACATTGGCAGCTTGACCTCCGCCATGCTGGGCGTATTTACACCACAGAAGTTGGCAGGCGCCACAGATAGGAGCCTTTTTTCCACCAGACAGTAGCGCAGAGAGGACCGCTAGGCCTGTACACCCGGCATAGCCTGGGCGCTCATCATTCCCCATCCCCCGCCCCACGTTCTCCCTCCTCCTCTCCCCCGAGCCTCCTCTGCAGCTGCCCTGCAGGATGAACGGCTTCTGCCCTCTCCCATGGTCCCCCACCCTCTGGCTCTAGGACTCTGGGATGGGGCCTTGCCAGATTCATCTCAACCCCGGGCCATTTGCACGGCAGATCATCCTACCAATAATCACAAAGCCAACATGTGTTGACCCCACCTGCTGCCCTGGCTGCACGCTAGCCCTTACCGTGCACCATCACCTTCATCCCAGCAGTCTCCTCGGATGGGGAAGCCGAGGAGTATAGAGGAGGAGGCTGAATTCCTGGGGCCAGCCCTTCCCCGGGTCCCCAGCCCTGGAGCGCTGGATCCGAGGTGCGGTCACAGCTGCACTGCCTGAGGCCAGCCCGGCAGACAGAGCCGCGCCTGGTGCCCACACACTTGCACCGCGGGGCGCCCCAGGGGGCCGTCCCCACAGCGAGCTCCGTCCCCACAGCGTGCTCTGGAAAAGCCGCTGCTGTGTTTGAGAGCCTGGGTAGGGTGGCGCTTCTGTGACATTTGGGCGACCGCCTGTCTTTAAAGGCCATGCGTGTTCTTTTAGCTTCGCTCTTCCGGGCTGGCATTTTGGAGAACTTGCCAAAATCACTCCAGGAGTAGAAATTGCTGCCACCCGGACCCCGCAGGCCTGCCGGGGACCAGCCAGGGACCCGGGCTCAGACCTCCACCGCTCACGCCCGACTCCGGAGCCACGTTCTTTCCAGCCCTTTCTTGAAAGTAAATGCTTTATACGTGTTCACTATTGTCTTTTCCAATTAGTAGGCCTTTATGAAGCGCCAGCTGTATGCAGGCCCTATCCTCTCCTCTTCCTCTTTCTCGCCAGAACCCACTCACCCCTCCACCCTGTGGGGTCTCCCGCCCAGGACGTGCGGAACGAGCCAGGGGCTCAGCATGGCTGCCCCCGGTGCCCCGGCTGGACTGAGCGGGCGAGGCCGGCCTTCCCCGTGCCGGGCTCAGCGCCCTGCCACAGTGTGCAACCAGGCGTCAGGTCCCTTCACGGCCTGTGTGGTCATCTGTTAAATCGCTCTTTTGTGGGGGAAGGCTCTGCTGGGCTCCAAGAAGAGGTCGGAGGGTGCAGAGCAGGGGGAAGGGGGCTCAGCCTAGGCCAGGGAGAAAATGCTGCTGCGCAGGGTGGGCCACGCTGCAGGTGCACGGGCCTGGGCTGCCGCAGACCCGGCCTGTCCCGACAGACGGCTGCCAGCCGGCTCCAGGTGGCCGCTGTCGGTGGAAACGGGCCCAGGGTGGCCAAATCCTCTCGTATCCCAAAAGAAGCCAGCCATTTGGAACTCTCCTGATTTTTAAATACTGGCTCGATCTCCATGCACATATTCTCCTGCACGCAGAACTTGACGGAGGTAGATTTACATACGGTCCAACGCACAGGTCTGAAGTGCATAACGTGACGGGTTTTGACAGCTCCAATATTTTTAAAACACTGCAGGGACCAAGAAAATATAGCCGTGGGGCGCATCTGGCCCTGGACCCATCTTTCAGGACCCCTAGTAGGATGTGCCACGTGCACCCTGTGAGCGCAGCAGGACACACCTGGGCACGACGTACCTGTACCACGCACGAGAACACACAAGACAGTGTCTGTGGGCGGGAGGCAGGGGTGGCTCCGTGCTGACCAGCATAAGGTGAAATCTCGTTATTCTCAGCAAGAGTGTAGCTCCAGAGCCCCAGCGTGAGTCCCAGCTCTACCACTTGCTGTGTGACTTTGCACGGGTTAATTCACCTCTCTGAACTCATTTGCTCCATCCGGAAAACGGGGAGACGGTGGTGCCCACCTCACGGGGCTGTTGTGCAGATTAAATTGTTCCCTGCGATATACACTTAGGACAGTGCCCGGTGTATGGTAAAGGCTTTCTGTGTGTACTCCTGTCCTTTCCAGTTAGTACACCTTATTTTATTTTTATTTTTGTGGTGCTGGGGATGGAACCCAGGGGCATTCTACCTCTAAGCTACACCTCCAGCCCTTTTTTGTTTTCTGGGTTTTTTGTGGTACCGGGGATTGAACCCAGGAGCATTCTACCTCCGAGCTACACCCCCAGTCCTATATTTTATTCTTTATTTTGAAACAGGGTCTCACTAAGTTGCAGAGGGCCTCACTAAGTAGCTGAGGCTGGCCGCGAACCCAGATCCTCGGGTCTCAGCCTCCCAAGTACTGGGATTACAAGCGTGTGCCACCATGCCCAGCTCATAGGGTAAACTTAAGACTGTTCTTTTTTCTTTTTCTTTCTTTTTTCTTTTTCTCTTTCTTTCTCTTTTTTCTTTTTCTTTTCTTTTCTTTTTTTGCGGTACCGGAGATTGAACCCAGGGGCATTCTACCTCCGCGCCACACCCCCGGCCCTATTTTTTATACTTTATTTTGAAACCGGATCTCACGAAGTTGCAGAGGGCCTCACTAGGTAGAGAGAGAGAGAGAGACAGGGAGAGAGAGAGAGACAGGGAGAGAGAGAGAGAGAGAGAGAGAGAGCTGAGGCTGGCCACGAACCCGGATCCTCCAGTCTCCGCTATTTTTTATTCTTTATTTTGAAACAGGGTCTCACTAAGTTGTGGAGGACCTCACTAAGTAGCTGAGGCTGGCCATGAACCTGTGATCCTCCTGTCTCAGCCTCCCAAGTACTGGGATTACAAGCGTGTGCCACCATGCCTGGCTCTTTTTTTTTTTTTTTAATACAGTCTCGCCAAATTGCTGAGGCTGGGCTCGAACCTGTGATCCTCCTGTCTCAGCTTCCCAAGTACTGGGATTATAGTCATGCGCCACCATGCCCAGCTAAGACTGTTCTAATTTACCCAGAATGGAAGGCACTCACCTACTTTGGGTGGTCGGGGTCACACCATTTCCAGCCCCCAATCCCCCACCAATATGGCTGCATCTAAGTCCAACAACACCTCCCGGCCTCCACTTGAACCTGGCCTCCACTTGAACCTGGCCTCCACCCCTCCTGTGTGACTGGGAGCCGCTGTCTCAGCCTCTCTGGGCCTCTAACACAAGCGCTCTCTTTCTGCCTGGCCCCCTGTAGCGTTGGGAGGCTCAGATATGCTCACTCCCATGAAAGGTCTTTGTATGCTATAAAAAGCTCCAGGTTCAAATTGGAAGGAATTATGATATAATATTATGCAGAAAAACCGAGCCGCTGGTGGCTGCGGAAGGGGCCTGGCCTCTGGAAGCCGAGCCACCGCGGGAAGACGACCTGGTGCTCGGTGACGATCATCATCGTGGCCTGTCCCCCTGGGGCGAGGCAGCCAGAAAGTCAGACACAAAGCCCTAGCCGCCTTCGGCCCCATGGCCAAGGTCAGAGCCAAGGTCAGGGCCGCAGCAGCGCCCAAAGAGGGAAACTGATCCCCCGGTGCCCATGACAGCGCTTCTCTGTCACCCCGCTTCGTCCTGATCACACCTGGGGCAGGCATGGCGAGAAAACCAAGCCTTCTGCCGCCTTGCTCTGTCTGCTCTCTACGGCCCTGTCGAATAATTGATAGCTTTTCAGCTCATTATTGGAGCCCACAGTTGATTTTTTTCTTTATTACCCCAAGGCAAAATTTATATGTAAGGCACTAAAGAAAGTTTCCTGTCCCTTTGATGCCGGGAGCCCTCGGAAGAGAAGTGAAATTGTGTATTCGCTGCTAAAAAAAGCCCCAGCTTATACAATTTTAACAATAGAAAAATGATCTTTGTGCTGCGGTGCGTGGATGCTCGGAGGGAAACAGGCAGTGGGATCGGGTTGCTGGTGAATTACAAGTGAGTGGTTCGCCTTTGTTTTGAGTGACAAGCAATTTCAATGCGGTCTTATGTGGAGGCCTGGGAAATTTTTTTTATTTTTTTATTTCCCCCGAAGAGAGAGAGCGCGAGAGAAGGAGAGGCCAATGGAGGGGCGGGGGGGGGGAGAAAATTCTTCCTCCAGAAACAGAGATTCTATTAGTTGCTGCCTCTTGGAGGTGAGAAGTTGGAACTTCATTTGGTAATTATAAAATCAGTAGTTTGTGATTGGACGTAATTGATGATTACACCGTTGCTAATGGCAGGCCTGCCCTCCTCGGCTGGGGGACTGTTTTTTGTGCTGCCGCTGAGCCGCGAAAGCCAGCCCTGCGTGCGGCACCGCTCGGGGTACCCGGGGAGGCTGACATAAATGCACTCAGGGGCCTGTATTATGTCAGAAAAAAACGTGTTCTTAATGCCGACCTTTGAAAACACTTCGCTCCGTGCCTTATTTTTAGTCTGGGAGTAATTACAAATAGGAGAATAAAATTGTGCCCTGGTTCTCTTCCCCGCCCCTCACTCCGCCTGCAGGGCCCGGGAGCTGCCACGGCTAACCCCAGTGGGGAGGGGTCCCCTGTGCTACAGGAGAGCGTCTGTCTGTCTGTCCGCCCAGGTGAATTAGAATCAATGCACAAATGAGTCAGGAAGGGCCTGGGATCTGTAGCTGGGCGCTGTTACTTTACAGATGGAGAAACTGAGGCTCGGAGAGGGGAAGACACTTACCCGAGGTGAGCAGGATGCAGGCGCTGGTTCAGACAAGAACCCGGGTCTCTTCAGGCCCCAGTTCCGCCTCCCGGGTATTTCCCGCCTTGCTGTGGGCTCCAGGACAAGGACTGGGACCTTGGTCCCTCCTCTCCCCCCTGGTTACCCCCGGTTACCCCCGGTTACCCCAACAGGGAGCTTGAAGAGACCCACAGAGAGCAGTCAAGGTGCTAGCTTGGAGCCGGGCGTGGTGGCGCACGCTTGTAATCCCAGTGCTTGGGAGGCTGAGATAGGAGAATTGCAAGCTCAAGGCCAGCCTCCTCAACCTAGCAAGACCCTGTTTCAAAATAAAAATAAAACATGGCTGGGGGTGTAGCTCGGAGGTAGAATGCCCCTGGGTTCAATCCCTAGCACCACCCAACACACGCAGATGCCGGCTTGGTCTGGGCTACTTGGAGGGCGTCCTGTGCCATCCCCCGGCACCAGGCGGTGAGCCTGCATCCGGAAGGACCTGCTCAGGACCCTTCTTCCGTCCTTCCTAACTCCTCCGTCGGTTTGTTTATTCATTTGGTGTTGATTTACTGCCCGCTCCACACCCAACCCAGTTCTGGGCTCAGAGGCAGGAAGAAGTCATAGCTGTGGCCGCTTATGATCATCCAGTTAGCCGGGCGTGGTGGCTCCCAGTCCTTGGGAGGCTGAGACAGGAGGATCACAGGTTCCAGGCCAGCCTCGGCAATGTAGCGAGACTCTCAGCATCCTAGCGAGACCCTATTTCAAAACAACAAATAAATAAATAAGTAAATAAATAAATAGGGCTGGGGGTATAGCTTGGAGGTAGAACGTCCCTGGGTTCAATCCACACCTGGCTTTATTTCACTGTGTGTGGGGGGGCACTGAGGATGGAACCCAGGGGCGTTCTACCTCCGACCCCAGCCCGATTTTATTCTTTATTTTGAAACAGGGTCTCACTAAATTGCAGAGGGTCTCATAAGTAGCTGAGGCTGGCTTCAAACCTGTGATCCTCCTGTCTCAGCCTCCCGAGTACTGGGATTGCAAGTGTGGGCCACCATGCCCGACTTGGTTATTTCACTTTTTGAAATGCCAGACCCTGGCCTTACTCTGCAGACCCCACTCAGGACGACCCTCTAGTGAGGGGTTCATGGAAGGTGCTGGAATAACCCCCAGGAACTGGGGAGCTGGCGGGTGGGGCCGGGGGCCCCTCGCAGAGCACTTGCTGGAAGCCCCATCCCTGGCGAGTACCAATACTCCCTCTGCCATAAATCTTTGATGTGGTCCAGCAAATGAAAATTAGAATTTAATGTCGGGGCTTAAATAAGAAATCAGAGGGTGACTCGTGTTTCCCGCTGCTCCTGCGGCCCCATCAGAATGCAGCTGAGCCCGAGACCCTCCCTGGCCTCCTGGGACTTGTGGTCGTCGGGTGGCCCTATCCCAGCAGTGGCTCAGGAGCCAGCCGGTCCTACAGGGGATGGGATGGGACAGAAGTCATGTATTTGGCCACGTATTTGGTTACTGTTTTGAAGTTTTTAGGTGCAAATCATTCATTCACTTTGAGTTCTAGGTGTAAATCATTAATTCATTTGAACCCTCAGCTATGTCCCTAATTCGGAGCTTGAGCTCTGAGACCCCCCTCTTGTAGGGGGTGCACATCTCAGAGGTGCCAGGGGGTTCTGGGGGGACCGCCTGATGTGGGGTGAGGCTGTGGTCTCCGGCAGCCACAGCGCTTTGCTGTAGAGCTTGGTCCAGCGCCGAGTACAGCGGCCGGCCCCTGTCATGGCTCCTCCGGCAGTTCGGGAGAGACCTCAGCCTCACGAACCCCTAGATTTGCCATTTTTTAGCTGCCTGGCGGCCGAGAGTCGGGGCTGGAGCTGCCCTTGCCTCTCCTCTGCCTATCTGATGGATGGAAAGTCCGAGACCTGAGATGCCTGGTGTCACTCGTCCCAAACCGGGTCAGACTCTAAAAACAGGCATTTAAGGAGCGGGCCTTCTAGAAATGGACAGGGTCCTTGCTCTAACACAAGAGCAAGCGACGCAGGACATCCAAATGGCTTTTGTCCCTGAGAGTCCCATTTACTATGAGAAACCCTAAATGTGAACTGATTCAAACCAAAGGAAAAAAATTTTGTCCCTAAAGCAAGGATCAGTAAACGTTTTCCTGTAAGGGGCCAGGTAGTCAATATTTTTTTAGCTTTGCGGATCACAGAGTCTCCGTCACAACTACCTAACTCTGTCCTGGAAGCGTAAAAGCAGCCATGGACGAGCCATAAAAGAATGGCTGTGGTGGTGTCCCAATAAAACTTTATTGACGCAAACAGCTGAAGGGCCACATTGGGTTTCAGGGCCATAGTTTGCTAACCCTTGATCGGTTGGCTCAGCGCTGTCCAGTTGAAATAAAATGCAAGTCACATGGGTAATTTGAAATTTTCTAGTAGCTACGCTGTTTTTGTTTTGTGTGTGTGGTACTGGAGATTGAACCCAGGGGCATTCTACTCCCAAGCTATGCCCACCCCTTTTTGTTTGTTTGTTTTGAAACAGGATCTCACTAGGTTGCTGAGAGTCTCGCTATGTTGCTGAGGCTGGCCTCAAACCTGCAATCCTCCTGTCTCAGCCTCCCAAGCACTGAAATTACAGGCCTGTGCCACCACCATGCCCAGCTCTAGTAGCTACATTTTTAAGTGATTTTTTTTTTTTTGCGGTATCAGAGATTGAATCCAGGGGTATTCTATCTCCGAGATACACCCCCAGCCCTATTTTTTGTTTTTATTTTGAAACACGGTCTCACTGAGTTGCGGAGGGCCTCGCTAAGTAGCTGAGGCTGGCTGCAAACCCAGATCCTCCGGCCTCAGTCTCCCAAGTACTGGGATGACAAGCGTGAGCCACCACGCCTGGTTTTACATTTTTTAAAGTAAGAAGCAGCAGCTGAATTTAATTTTAATAATATCTTTTATTTAATCTGATCTTTCCATAACATTGTCATTGTAACATATCAGCATAACATAATTATTGGGAAATTTCACGTTCATCTGTGTGTGTGCTAAGATGGAAATGTCTCCTTTTTGGCTTATAGCTCGTGGGAGGGCCCCATTCCAAGTGATCAGTGGCACCACGCTGGTGGCCATCGTCCTGCACAGCTTAGCTGTCATAGGGAAGATGGACAAGATAAGGGCGCAGTCGCAGAGACGAATAATACACACTACAAACTGACCAGTGTTGTGGAGGGAACGGAGCAGGTGCCATGGGCAGGGCCAGGGGACCAAGGACTCTCCCAGCACTTGCCCCACCCTCGCCCGGAGCTCCTTTCTAGAAATCCAGGGAACAAGCCGGGCGTGGTGGCACACGCTTGCAATCCCAGCACTTGGGAGGCTGAGACAGGAGGATCCGGGTTCACGGCCAGCCTCAGCTACTTAGGGAGGCCCTCCGCAACTTAGTGAGACCCTGTTTCAAACTAAAGAATAAAAAATAGGGCTGGGGCCGGGCATGGTGGCGCACGCTTGTAATCCCAGTACTTGGGAGGCTGAGACAGGAGGATCCGGGTTCACGGCCAGCCTCAGCTACTTAGTGAGGCCCTCCGCAACTTCATGAGACCCGGTTTCAAAATAAAGTATAAAAAATAGGGCTGGGGCTGTAGCTCGGAGGTAGAACACCCCTGGGTTCAATCCCCGGTACCAAAAAATAAATAAATAAATAAAATAAAAAATAAAATGGCCTGCCATTTGTTAGCTGGGTGACCTTGGAGCAAAGGACTTTACCTCACGGTTTCCTCATCTGTACGTTGGGTATAAAAAGGGCCAGGGATGTAGTGCAGGGGCAGAGCGCTTGCCTAGCGGGCTCAATCCCCAGTAGTGCAAAAACAAACACCTAGCCACACGTGGCGGCACACGCTTCTAAGCCCAGTACTAGGGAGGCTGAGACAGGAGGATCGCAGGTTCAAAGCCAGCCTCAGGAACTTAGTGAGGCTGTCAGCAACTTGGGAAGACCCTATTTCAAAAATAAAGAGCCGGGCGTGGTGGCGCATGCTTGTAATCCCAGTACTTGGGAGGCTGAGACCGGAGGATCCGGGTTCGCGGCCAGCCTCAACTACTTAGTGAGGCCCTCCGCAACTTAGTGAGACCCAGTTTCAAAATAAAGAATAAAAAATAGGGCTGGGGGATGTAACTCAGAGGTAGAATGCCCCTGGGTTCAATCCCCGGTACTGCCAAAAATAAATAAATAAATAAATAAATAAATAAATAGGGCTGGGTGTAGCTCAGAGGGAGAATGCTCCCCTGGGTTCAATCCCCAGAACCAAAAACAAAAAGAATGGGGAGCGAGTCTGGTACATGTTGCGTGTCACGTCTGTCATTACTGCCGCCCAGCCCGGACGCCCCAAGCTCTGAGCTCAAGGCCCCTCCTGCTGCGCGGGAGACCCCAGCGTTCACACCTCCTCCGGGGTCCGGTTCCTCGTGGGTGGAGCTGTGTCCCTCTCAGCCATGAGTCCCAGAGCTGGAACCATGTGCCTCGTCTATCTCCGCGAGAACAGTGGTTTTTTTTCCCTTTACCTAGATTCTAGAACATTCTCTGTGCGCTGTCGCCTCCCCCCGCCGTCTTTCCCATCTTGAGAGACGATTCCTCACGTTCCACACCAAACTGGGTCAGCCTCCCCGTGCACCCTGTGCAGGCCCCTCGCCGCCTCCCGCCAGGCAGTTAGCGCTGGTAATTAACGCACCGTCTGGGGAATCCGCCTGCCTGTCGGTCTCCCCACCGAACCCCAAGACCAGAGAGGGGCCGCGTCCGCACCGTGCCTGGCCGGGTTCTCGTCCCCGTGCTGGGTACAGAGCAGCTGCACAGGAAGTGTCTGTTGAGTGACTGAGAAACTGTGTCTCACCAAAGTCAGAGAGCAGGGACCTTTCTCAGAAAAGCCCTGGAGCAGGGCGTGGTGGCGCACGCTTGTCATCCCAGGACTTGGGAGGCTGAGACAGGAGGATCGCAGGTTGGAGGCCAGCCTCAGCAAGTAGTGAGACTCTCAGCAACCTAGTGAGACCTTGTTTCAAAATAAAATAAAATAGGGCTGGGGGTGTAGCTCAGAGGTAGAATGCCCCTAGCTTCCACCATCCCCAGTACCAAAAAATTTTAAAAATGTTGCGTGTATTTTGCATTCACATTTGACACGTGGACTCACCTCATGTCAAACGTTCATCCACACAGTGGCTCATGGCTGCCATCTTGGACAGTGTGGTTTCAAATTCTTCTTCCCAGAGTGCACTGCTGCGGGGGGAGGCAGGGCCTTTCTCAGGTGGTCACTGTAAGGACCAGAGATAAATGCAACTGATGTCCTCAGGTGGCGCTGGGCAACGCCGGCCACTTTTCCTGGCAAGAAGGAAGGTATTGGTTGTATCTGGAAGTAGCAGATCTATGGGGCTTTGCATGCTGGGAGTTTTCCTGAGGGCTGGACATGAGTTGGATCCTATGATGTTCCCAGCGCCCCGTGAAGGACGTTGTTTTTGTTTGTTTTTTGTTTTGCGGTACTGGGGATTGAACCCAGGGGCATTCTACCTCCGAGCTACACCCCCAGCCCTATTTTTTATTCTTTATTTTGAAACAGGGTCTCACTAAGTTGCAGAGGGCCTCACTAAGTAGCTGAGGCTGGCCGTGAACCTGGATCCTCCTGTCTCAGCTTTCCAAGTACTGGGATGACAAGCGTGCGCCACCACGCCCGGCTGGGATATTGTTATATTATTACACCCTCTCTACAAATGGGGAAAAAGAGGCACGGGGATTTATTTTATTTTTGTTTATTATTTTTTTGTTGGTACTGGGTATTGAACTTGGGGGCATTCTACCTCCATGGTATACCCCTAGTCCTATTTCTTGTTTTTCTTTTGAAACAGGGTCTTACTAGGTTGGTGAGAGCCTTCACTACTTGCTGAGGCTGGCCTCCAACCTGCGATCCTCCTGTCTCAGCCTCCCAAGTACTGGCCACCACGCCCGGCTTACAGAGGCGCAGGGATAGACGCGGCCTGTCTGGGCTTCTTCGTTCAGTAGATCATGGTGTGCGCCTACTGTGCACCAGACCCCACTTTCTTTAAGGCGAGGATTGGAGCTGGGGAAGCCAGCAGCCCGGGCCGAGGTGCGCGCTCCCGCGTAGGGGGCCCTGCCCGCCAGCGTCTCGTGAGGGCTCTTGGGCCCAACGAGAAACATCTGTCCTCCAGGGAACTATGGCTTGGACAGAACTCTTCACCGCCAGGTCACCCGCCACTCGTTCATTCAGCCCGGAAGCATTAATTGAGCTCTTTCTGTATGCGTTTTCAGTATTACCGTTTTTCGCCTACTCTCTGACATTCCTCAAAGCTGTTTGCTAGCTTCCAAGAACTTTAACAATTTCTCTTTCATTTTCAGCGGCAAGTAATAACCCCCAGGTGTGTCCTGATTTCTCCCAAAAAACAGATGTTGTATCTGAACGTCCAGTATCGCCCTTTAATAACAGGACTATTAATCGTAGCCGTTAGTCACCTCTGTGTAGCGTATCTGCAGCTTCATTTAATCCCCACGACAGGCCTGGGGGGACAGGTCTGGTTATTTGCCCTCCATTTTACAGATGAGAGAGCTGAGGATCAGAGAGGGACAGGGACTTGCCCAAGGTCACACAGCCCGGACACAGTGGAGCTGGGGCCCATGCTCGTCACCCTCGCTTCCCCTCCCCCCCCCATTTGCTTGCGACCAAGACGCCATGGTTACACGTGACTCTTTCTCTTGTTTTCCAAGGTGGTGGCCCTTAGTAAGAGGAGTCAGGAGGCAGAGGCGGCCTTTCTGAGTGTTTACAAGCAGTTAATTGACACGCCAGGTAAGAAGCCCTGGGTTCCAGAGTGAATATTTGCCTGCGAGGATGTGACACGGGGACTTCCCAGCAATGGGATCCGGGGACTGGCTGGGAGGGTGGGGCCAGGCCCTCCGGGTTGGGGGTCACGCCCAGTCTGGTGCGACATGGCCCACAGCTGCCTCGATCTTCCCATGCTGCCTTCCAACAACAGCAGGAGCCTGCCCCAGAGGCTCTTGGCAAGCCATCCCAAGCCGGGCGTGGTGGCGCACGCCTGTGATCCCAGGACTTGGGAGGCCGAGACAAGAGAATCGCAGGTTTGAGGCCAGCCTCAGCTACTTAGCGAGACTCTCAGTAACTCAGTGAGGCCCTGTTTCAAAATAATAAACAAAATGGGAGCCGGGTGTGGTGGCGCACGCTTGTAATCCCAGTACTTGAGAGGCTGAGACTGGAGGATCGCAGGTTCACAGCCAGCCTCAGCTACTTAGTGAGGCCCTCCGCAACATAGTGAGACCCTGTTTCAAAAGAAAGAATTAAAAATAGGGCTGGGGGTGTAGCTCAGAGGTAGAATGCCCCTGGGTTCAATCCCCGGTACCAAAAAAAAAAGTGACCAATCCATACAATGGAATATTATTTATCCCTGAAAAGGAACACAGCACTGACACAGGCTCCGACATGGGGGAAGGTTGAAAACGTGTCACCGAGAGCCAGACACACAAGGCCACACATTGTGTGATTCCACTTGTAGGAAATGTCCGGAAGAGGCACATCCACAGCGACGGGAGCAGATTGGCGGCTGCCGGGGGCTGGGGGGTGGGGGAGCGACTGCTTGATGAATATGGAATTTCCTTTTGGAGAGAGAAAAATGTTCTGGAAATAAATAGAGGTGGGGCTGCAGATCTCCGTGAATACACCAAATGCCACGGAACTGTGCGTGTTATAAGAGTGATAAATTTTATGTTCTGTGAATGTTAACGCAGTTGAAAAAAATTTTTAACTTGTGTTGTTGGTCCCAGCCGGGCGTGGTGGCGCAGGCCTGGAATCTCAGTGCTTGGGAGGCTGAGACTGGAGAATCGCAGGTTCGAGGCCAGCCTCAGCAATGTAGCGAGACTCTCAGCAACCTGGTGAGACCCTGTTTCAAAATAAAGGATAAAAAATAGGGCTAGGGCCGGGCGTGGTGGCGCACGCTTGTAATCCCAGTACTTGGGAGGCAGAGACCGGAGGATCCGGGTTTGCGGCCAGCCTCAGCTACTTAGTGAGGCTCTCCGCAACTTAGTGAGTTTCAAAGTAAAGAATAAAAAATAGGGTTGGGGGTGTAGCTCGGAGGTAGAATGCCCCTGGGCTCAATCCCCAGTTACACACACACACACACACAAAATCCTGCCTGTGCCATCCACTCCCCACCCCGTGCCTGCGGAAACACCCAGAGCTTGCGTCTTCTCTTCTGCCAACTCGGACTAAATATTCCCCCCTGCCTGGGGTTGTCGGGGGGCGTCCAGATGTGTGGCACACAGTAGGTGCTGGGCGGTAGCTACTCCTGTTGTCATTGTGCCCGTGTCTGTCTTCCCTGGGAGAAGCGAAAGGCTCCCAGCCTGGAATTGAGCCATACCAAATTTGTTTACCCAGTCAGTACACAGTAGGCACCTAATGATTGTTTGTTGGATGCATTAGAAGTAAGACGAGGCAGCAGAAAGGGGAGGAAGAGTTTATGGAGTCAAGAGGTGCTTTCTCAATCACAGCCCATCTCTTGTTGATTCAGATAGCATTTATTGAGCGCCTACTGTATGCGCAGCTGTGCTAGACATGGGGAACATAGCGATGAGCCCACGGACACAGATAGGGGCCCGGCCGTCAGAAGTCTGCATTCTGGTGGCAGAAGTACCTAGATTATCATTCCAGTAAGCGGCCATCGCAAACCCGGGGAGCTGGAGTGGGGCTCGAGCTTGGGGCGCAGCGGGGTGGACAGACTGGGGAAGCAAGGACTGCCGCCCCCAGTGGAAACGCGGCTTCATTTCCGGGGTCACTATGGGACCCTCATCTTTCCGGATACCAGGCTATTAAAACACAGACACGAGCCGGGTGTGGTGGCGCACGCCTGTCATCCCAGTACTTGGGAGGCTGAGACAGGAGGATTGCAGGTTCGTAGCCAGCCTCAGGAATTTAGTGAGGCCATCTGCAACTTAGTGAGACCCTGTTTCAAAATAAAAAATAAAATAGGGCTGGGGTGTAGCTCGGAGGTAGAATGCCCCTGGGTTCAATCCCCAGCACCAAAAAAAAAAAAAAAAAAACAGGCCCAGGAGCCGGGCATGGCGCCACACACTTGTAATCCCAGTACTTGAGAGGCTGAGACAGGAGGATCGCAGGTTTGAGGCCAGCCTCCGCAATTTAGCGAGACTCTGTTTCAAAATAAAAAATAAAGGGCTGGGAGTGTAGCTGGGAGATAAATCGCCCCTGGGTTCAATCCCCAGCACCACACACACACACACACACACACACACACACACACACAGAAAACACAGACCCAGGACCAGCCAAGGGCCCTAAAGTCCCCAAGACGGGCGCGGAGCTTTCCAGAAGGTCAGTGTGCCCTCTCGCCCTGTCCCCGAAGCCCTGGCGCGCGGGGGTCATTCGGAGCCCGTGCTGACTCCGTCTGTATCTCATTTCCCGGCTCTCCTCCCCAGAAACGGAGGGGCGGTGGCGGGGGGACGCGTCCCCCGCTGTCACCGAACTGCAGAGTGAGGAGCCTTAACTGATGGAGACGCAACGTACAAACAGCCCCTTCAGGGGCTCTAATTCATTTTTGAGACATTTAAGAATAACAAAATGTTTTAATGATTTCTTAGGGGAATTAGGAAGACATATTTTTGTTCTCATTAAATTTTATCGTCAGACACAAGAACCAAATGTCAGATGTGTTTGGGGGTGCTGGAAGCTTCCCCGCTCACGTCCCCCCGCCCCAGCGCCCCGGCCCCCTCCATCAAATCCCTCTCCCCGGAAGATGGGCCGGGGTGCGCCGCGCTCGCTCCTGGTTTTTTTTCCAATTTCTTTGACAGGCAAATTATTTGTGGGCGCCCTGCCCCCCCACGCCGCCCGTAAGTCCTGATTCAACATTTTTGTTTTGAATGACTGGTGCCAACGCGCATCTTTGGCAGAGAAAGCGATGCGGGCTGATTGCTCAGCAAGTATTTTGATAAGTGCGCAGTCTGTATGTCTGTAATTACGAAAGAAAACCGTAAATCTTTTGGATATTGTTCACACAGATGTGGCGCGAAGTGAGAGGGGGAAAAAAAGCAGTAAAACGTGTTAAACGCATAATTAATGTCATTGTCGTGGAGGAAGATTTGATTTAAACTCCCTGACTTCTGGATCGCGCGCGCGGAGTCACTAGGTAGCGACCCGAGCTTCTGAGAGCTTGTTCGTTAGCTGAGCGACTAGTAAAAAGGTGTGTGTGTGTGTGTGTGTGTGTGTGTGTGTGTGTGTAGGGGGAATAATAGGGAAAAAAAGGGGAGAGCGAGGGAGAGGGCTGGCAGAGAGACCCCGCCGAGGAGATGAGACAGAGGTGAGTGTTCCCAAATGCTTTTATTTTTTCTGCTTTTCTTCGGTTTTTTAAAAATCTGATGTAGGATCTTGCGATTCTTGATGTGTGTCTCTTGTCCTGCTCGTTCTCTGGGGCGAGGCTGGTCCCCCGATTGCTTAAACGCAGGGGCTGCGGCCTCAGACACACCTGGGTGGGACTCACAGTGTGGTGTTTTCAGCTGTGTGACCTTGGCCAGGGGCCTTAACCTCTCTGAGCTCTGATTTCTTTAGAAGAACTCCTCAGCTGTGGGCATTCAGATTCAGTGCTCGGTGCAGAAACATTTAGCAGGGTGGGATAATCCGCAGCCCCTCCCTATCAGGGTCTGAGAGTTATCGGCGTCTGCCCTCGGCTACACAAGATTTTGTCACCTGTCAAGGATGCTGGGCGAGCACTGTAGACCATGAGTCTGTAGAACAGGAAAATGTTGTATGTTGTGCAAGGGCCTTACATTCCTCTCCTCAATTATAAAGGTGGCATATGCACACTGTCAACCTCAGAAAGTACAGAAAAATTGAAGGAAGCAAAGCAATCTAGAAAAGCAGTTGTTGGGGTCCCCCCCCGATATTTTCTCTGTGTACTTTTTCAAAACAGTCGCCGATGCTACGTGAAGTGTTTTATATCCTGCTTCCTTTAGCCGACACGAGCATCCATATTCCTCTTTTAAATTGCAGATCTGAATCATAACTCGGGTTTGTCGTGTCTGACAGTCTCTTGTGTGGCTGTACTAGAATTGCCTGAGCCCCTTTCCCGTGCTGGGCTTTTGGGGAGTTGAGGAGGGGGCGACACTTACAGGTTCTGTGTTATTTGTAGTTCTGAGGACCGGGAAGAAAACCCGGGAAGGAAAATGCATTGCAGTCATGCACACATCGAGGTTCAATGTCAGAAAAAGTAAGAATTTTTTTTCCTCTCGTTGATTTATATTTGCATTACTTTATTTATGAGTTCATTAAATAGCTTTTCATATGTTAGGAACCACTCGGGTTTAGGCTCTTGCAAATCACTTGTTTGTATATCTTTATAGTGTGTTTTTCTGTCGGAAAGTGGATCATTTTCTTATTGATTTGTAGACACTCTTTGTATATTAGGGATATTAACCTCTAGGCCGGTACCCAGATTTCATATCTTTTCCCCTAGTTTCAAACACCTCTTGTTTTTTAACTCTGTGCATAATGTCTCTTATAAATGATACGGAGCAGGCATGCCAAACACATTTGCAGGCAGCCAGGAGAGCGGACCAAACCTTTGTTCTCTGGCTTCCGACTTCTGTCTCCTATTTTTTTAAAACCTTATTCACAGCCAGGCGTGGTGGCGCACGCTCGTAATCCCAGTACTTGGGAGGCTGAGACCGGAGGATCCGGGTTCGCGGCCAGCCTCAGCTACTTAGTGAGGCCCCCTGCAACTTAGTGAGACCCTGTTTCAAAATAAAGAATAAAAAATAGGGCCGGGGGTGTAGCACAGAGGTAGAAAGCCCCTGGGTTCAATCCCCGGTACCGCAAAAAAAACAATAATAAATAAAAAAAATACAAATAAAACCTTATTCACCTCAAGGTTACAGGTACACTGAGTGCTTTGGGGAACTTGAGTTTTAAAATTTTAAATCCGAGCCATCTGAAATATATATTATTGGAAATAGCGAGGGACTTGCACGTTCTATCCAGTGCTTCCCCTTTGGTCCCAAACGACTGGTTCTAGCGCCATCTAGTGGCTAAACCTTCAGAACCGCGTCTGCTCCAGCACCTTCTCCCCCTCCCTCTGCTCCTGAGTCCTGCGGGCCACGGGATACCCAAGGGTAACAGAAGATAATGCATAAAAACGAAAAGCTTCAAGATGTCGAATGCCCCCAAAGATGGCAGCTGACTTCAGAAGGCAGCGCCCAACATGTCCTCCGCCGGGAGCGCCCTTCCCACGGCCACCTGCCCAGGCTGGACAGCTCCCGGTAGCTGAGTTAGAGACTGGATTAAACGAAAGCACCTGGCACGGTATGCAGTAGGTGCTCAATAAAGGCTGCTCCTGGTCAGAAGGGCAGACATATGCTTCCTCCACTGTGGCTTCTCATCCGCTCATTCTCTGAGCGCTTGCTGTATACCCGGCTGGAACCCTTGAGTCTAGCAAGCAAGCGAGGGCAGTGTGGCCCAGGGACGGACAGACAGCAGGACATGAGCTCTGAGGAGGGACGGCTGGCAGAGGAGGCAGCTCCGAGAGGGAGGCCTCTGGGGAGGGCTTTAAAGGCTCAGGTTCCAGCCGGGCGTGGTGGCGCACGACTGTGATCCTAGGACTTGGGCGGCTGAGACAGGAGGATCGCAGGTTCAAGGACAGCCTCAGCAACTTAGAGAGACTCTCAGCAACCTAGCAAGACCCTGTTTCAAAATAAATAAAATAGGCCAGGCATGGTGGCACATGCTTGTAATCCCAGTACTTGGGAGGCTGAGACAGGAGGATCCGGGTTCACGGCCAGCCTCAGCTACTTAGTGAGGCCCTCCGCAACTTAGTGAGACCCTGTTTCAAAATAAAGAATAAAAAATCGGGCTGGGGGTGTAGCTCGGAGGTAGAATGCCCCTGGGTTCAATCTCCAGTACCACAAACGAGAAGAAGGAAGGAAGGAAGGAAGGAAGGAAGGAAGGAAGAAAGGAAGGAAGGAAGGAAGGAAACAGTGGCTGCTGCTATTAGTGTTTCCGCTGCGGTTAACGTTGGTGATTTTATTACTACCATCCGCGCCCGCCGGGAGACCCGCTGGCCAGCGTGGCCGTGGCAGGAAGGAGGAGCGGGTGGGCGTCGCTCGTGGCTGTGGACGGTCCCCGGCCCCATCTGCTGTCACAAACTTAAGACTCCGGGATCAGAGTGGGCCTCGCCGCCGCCCTCGGTGGCCCGAGCCTCCCACCCACACGGGCGCGGAGCGCAAGCCCAGATGGGCGCCGGCTTCTGTCTCGAAGATATTTTGGAGGGGCGCACGCATACTTCTGCATATATGTGTTTCTAAACAGCCTCTCGGACAGCCTCCGGCTCCAGCGTTCCTAAAAAAAGCTCCACGCGCCGCGTCCCTTCAGATGGACAGGGTGGGAGGGCTGAACCGCTTCTCCTACACCCCAACCTCCCCTCCCGCCTGGGAGGCTTTGCGAAAAACACCCCCGGCAGCAGCAGATGGGAGCCGAGGCTCGGCCACCTCCCGACGCGGCCCTGGAAAGCCCGGTGCGCTGGGAGAATAGGAGGACACTTTCTACCGTGGTCCCTAGGGCTCCACGTCCACTGGGACCAGGATGAATTAGTCCTTGTATTAGGCAGTTAATGCATAACGAACAGGTGGACTAGCCGGGCACTGTGGTGCGCCCGTGTAATCCCAGTACTTGGGCGGCTGAGACAGGAGGATCACAGGTTCAAGGCCAGCCTCAGCAACTTAGTGAGGCCCTCCGCAACTTAGCAAGACCTATTTGGTTTTTTGTTTGTCTGTGGTGCTGGGGATTGAGACCAGGGGCATCCTACCTCAGAGCTACACCCTCAGCCCTATTTTGTTTTGTGACTTGGAAACGGGGTCTTGCTCAGTGACTTGTGTGCTACTCAAAACGGGGTCTTGCTGAGTGTGCGCCACCACACCCTGCTGCCCCTAATCCATTATGACCAGGGTTATTATAAGAAGAAGGGAGAGAAGCCAGGCATGGTGGCGCATGCCTGTAATCCCAGTACTTAGGAGGCTGAGACAGGAGAATCATAGGTTCAAGGCCAAGCTCAGCAACTTAGCAAGACTCTCAGCAACTTAGTGAGACCCTGTTTCAAAATAAGGAATAATAGCCGGGCGTGGTGGCGCACGCTTGTCATCCCAGTACTTGGGAGGCTGAGACCGGAGGATCCAGGTTCGTGGCCAGCCTCAGCTACTTAGTGAGGCCCTCCACAACTTCGTGAGACCCTGTTTCAAAATAAAGAATAAAAAATAGGACTGGGGGTGTAGCTCGGAGGTAGAATGCCCCTGGGTTCAATCCTCAGTACCGCTAAATAAATACATACATACATACATAAAAATAAAAAGGCCTGGGGGTGTAGCTCAGAGGTAGAATGCCCCTGGGTTCAATCCCCAGTAC
>PVJS01028340.1:0-25574 GCA_004027185.1 Glis glis
GAGCACAGCAGACCAGACCAGACCAGGCCAGCCTAGCCCTGAGCACAGCAGACCAGACCAGACCAGGCCAGCCTAGCCCAGAACACATCAGACCAGCCTAGACTAGACAGGAGCATAGCAGACCAGCCAAGACCAGCCAAGACTAGAGCAAACCAGGCCACCAAACCCTGCCTGGATGTGAGAAACATCCAGAAAAGATGTAGAAGAAAATGTGCCAGAATGAGAACAGTCACTATCTAGAAGTAGTGTGACTCGCAGGTGGTTATTTTTCCTTAAACCTTCAGGTATACATTTTAATCTTTCTCACCTTTATGTTTATGAAGAAAGAAATAATGAAGACAGCTGGGGCTGGGGAGTTAGGCTGTGTTGCTGTGCGCAGGGTCCTGGCGACGACCACGCACCCCGAGGTGACTACAGGTGACCCTCCCCACTGCTTTGCTGAATGAACGCAACGACATGGAGACCCTGCACAGGTCTCACGTGGGACGTGGTACATTACAGGCTCCAGGTAAATACCAGCTACTACTGCTAAACACACAAGTACTAACTTAAGAAGAAGATGAGACGCAGAGGTGAGGTGCGACGTGGCAGGTCAGGGAAGGCAGCGTGGACGGGCCCCTGGTGGGCACTGGCCTGGGGCAGTGGGGCAGCGAGAGGCGGGCCCAGCCCCCACTACAGCACCAGCAGCACAGCCCTATTTTGCTGGCTTTTGGGGGACTTTAACAGGTTCTAGAGGAGATGTCTGTGGAAAGGGAGATTTTTTCAAGCATTAGTTAAAATGCCCAATCTGGTCCAGCCCTCCGGTGCTGAAAACAAGGCTGTTGTCCCCAGAAACTGGGGTCCCCGGCATGTCCCACGCTGCCGCACCTGCGTGCAGGGCCAGGGTGCTCTCTCTTTCTACCACGGGGCCAAGGCAGCCACCACTGTGGATGGGGACGGGAAGGGAGGGGGCTGTGTTCCCAGCACACAGAGGTGACGGGAGTCAGGGGAATGAACCACAAGAACCTGACACGGAAGAGTCCCACAGAATGAGGCTCTGGGATGGGGCCATTCACACGCTTCCCTAACATGTGACTCAAAACTTCAGTGCAGCCGGGCGTGGTGGCGCACGCTTGTAATCCCAGTACTTGGGAGGCGGAGACCGGAGGATCCAGGTTTGCGGCCAGCCTCAGCTACTAGTGAGGCCCTCCGCAACTTCGTGAGACGCGGTTTCAAAATAAAGTATAAAAAATAGGGCCGGGGGTGTAGCTCGGAGGTAAAACACCCCTGGGTTCAATCCCCGGTACCGCAAACAAAACAAAACAAAACAAAACAAAACAAAACAAAACAAAACTTCAGTGTAGAAATAAAGGTAGGGGTGCCCGTGGGCTGGGGGTGGCCATGGGGGACATGTGGTGGGATGTCCCACTCATGAAAACCCATTGTACTGCCTGCTGCAGACCTGAGCACTTTTCTGGAGGTGAATTTTACTTAAGTAAGTGTTTGGATCTGGGCGTGGTGGCGCACGCTTGTAATCCTATTACTTAGGAGGCTGAGACTGGAGGATTGCGGGTTCAAGGACAGCCTCAGCAATTAGGTGAAGCTCTCGGTAACCTAATGAGACTCTGTTTCCAAATAAGAAATAAAATCGGTCTGGGGATGGAGCTCGGAGGTGGAATGCTTCTGGGTTCAATTCTCAGTACCACAAAAACAAAACAATGACAACAACAAAAAAGTGCTTGGGGCTGGGGTATGGCTTGGTGGTTCGAGCTTGCCTGGCATGTGCGAGGCTTTGGCCTCCGTCCCCAGTGCTGCAAAAGGAAAAAAAAGTCTTTTAAGCCTGGAAGGAACACCTTTAAGATGTTCCTCGTGCCTGGGTGGGAGGGGAGTAAAGCTATGTCCCCCAACTTCTCTTCCTCTTTACAATGAACAACCTTACTCAATGATCAGGAAACAGGTCATGACCCAGGCAGGACTTGCATCCTTGGGGCCACGTCTAACAGGCTGGGGCTTCTGCTGTTTATGTGTACATGACCCACTTCCTCTTGCTGACATTTGGCTGTGGTCAGTTCCTCGCCAGGAATAAAACCACTGTTGACTGTCACTGATGTCCCCCCAGGATGAGCGGGGGACATGCTGTCAGAGAAGGGCCTCGAGAAGGGCCCGCCAACAGGGACTCAGCCCCGAAGGTGCTCGCAGAGGTCTGCTACACAACGTTCGCAATCTCCACAAGGCAGCGATGACCTGTGTCCGCCGATGGCTTAATGGATAAACAAAACGCAGCCTGTCTCTACTGTGGAGTATCACTCAGGCATGAACAGGAAGGAAGCACTGACAGGCTACAGTGTGGATGAACCTGGAAAACATGACACTGAGTGACACAAGCCAGACACCAAAGGCCACAAGGTATATGAGTCCACCGACATGAACTGTCCAGAAAGGACAAATCCACAGAGACAGAAAGCAGATCAGTGGCTGCCAGAGGTGGGGGGAGACTCCTGATGGGGATGAGGTCTCCTTTTTGGGGGATGAAAATGTTCTGGAATCAGACACAATGTCACGAACGTACAGGTTGCATATCCCTTATCTGAAACGCTTAAGACCAGAAGTGTTTTGGATTTGGGGTGCTTTCAGAGTTTGGAATATTTGCATATTCATAACAAGTTATTTTGGGAATGGGACCCAGATATAAACACAAAATTCATTTATGTTTCCTATGTAACTCATATGCATAGCCTGAAGCCAATTTCATATATTTTAAATAATTTTGTGCATGGAACAAAGTTTCATGGTGTGGAATTTTCTTTTCTTTTGGATACTGGGGATTGAACTCAGGGGCATTCTACCTCTGAGCTAGACCCACAGCCTTATTTTTTTTTGCAGTACCGGGGATTGAACCCAGGGGTGTTCTACCTCCGCGCTACACCCCCGGCCCTATTTTTTATACTTTATTTTGAAACCGGGTCTCACAAAGTTGCGGAGGGCCTCACTAAGTAGAGAGAGAGAGAGAGAGAGAGAGAGAGAGAGAGAGAGACAGGGAGAGAAAGAGAGAGAAAGCCGAGGCTGGCCGCGAACCCGGATCCTCCGATCTCCGCCTCCCAAAGTACTGGGATTACAAGCGTGCGCCACCACGCCTGGCTAGCCTTATTTATTTTTTATTTTGAGACAAAGTCTCGCTTAAGTTGCTGAAGCTGGCCTCAAACCTGCGATCCTCCTGCCTCAGCCTCCCAAGTACTGGGATTACAGGTGTGCGCCACTGTGCCTGGCTTGGAGTTTTCTACTTCTGGTATCAAGTTGGTGCTCAGAGTTCGGACTTGGGAGCATTCGGGATTTTAGATTTTTGGATCAGGGATGCTTAACCCATACTAAATGTTATACAACTGTGTACTTCAAAATGATTAACCTTGTTACTTGAACTTCATCTCAATTTTTAAAAAAGGGAAGGTTTGCTGTGCTGGCCCTGGGGCCAGCCTCCTGGGATGGGAGTGGATGAAGGACCAATCTCCCAATCCCACTGACCAGCTGGGGTGGATGGCTCACCTGCCGTGCGATGTTCTGCACCAGCTTGTCCATGGTGAAGCCGATGTAGGCGTGGATGGTGAACATCTCACGCAGCGTGTCCTCATACTGCGCGGGGTCGATGCTCCCCTCCAGCAGGCTCCGCACCATGTCCAGGAAGGCCGGGTAGTACTCCTCCAGCTCCACCTCACCTGGGGAGAGGGGCAGCGGGCTCACTCCCAGGCCAGGCCAGGGCCTCCCTCGGAGGTGACAAGAACACTAACAGCTGAGTCCCAGGAGCCCAGGACACCCCACTATGGGCTCCACGGCCCCAGCAAGGACCTGGCATGCACACAGCCACCATTCGGATGAAACCAAGGACCCAAATTGGCGGATGCTCAACTTCCTTCTATAAAATGACTCAGCGTTTGGACAGAACCTACTATACGTCCTCCAGTAGACTTTAGATCACCTGATCACTTAGAACTTCACTTAACTTGATGCACATGGCATGTATGAGGTTGTAGGCGTTTGGTAGTTCTTAAGTCCTTTTGGTCTGCAACTGGCTGACTGCGGATGTGGACCCTGTGGACTGACAGCTCCTCAGAGCAGTGCCTGGCGGGGTGGGCGGGGACGGGGTGGGCGGGGCTTACTGGGCTGCTTGAGGCGCAGCTCCATGGCGGGGTCGCTGCCCTTCTCGCGGCGGCCGTCGCACAGCAGCTGCTCGCGCTCCCGCTCGGCGCGGTGCTCTAGCAGCTGCTTCTGTGCCTGCCGGTAGATGCGCAGGAGCCGGGAGCACAGGGTCTGGTGCAGGCGCAGGAAGAAGTACCAGTTGTTGTTGGCGAAGAAGAGGCTGTACACGTCGTCCAGCGGCCGGGGTGGCGGTGGGGGCGGCTGCGTGGCGGCCGGCGCATCTCCCGAGGCCCCCTTCTCCTCCGGCGGGCTGCTCTGCGGCCCGGGGGCCGGCTTCTTCCGCTCGCCGGGTTCTGTGCCCTGCCCCGGCAGCCCGTCCCGGTCCTCATCCGCCGACTCCTCGGACGCCGCCAGGTCCAGCTGCTGGGAGAAGAAGAGGCTGGGCAGGAAGCGCTGCAGCAGCTGGTGGATGGTGGCTTGGTCCTCCTTCTGGATGGCTGGCTGCCGCTTCACGTAGTAGCTGATGAGCGCCGCCGCGTCCTCCAGGATCTGCCGGTCCTCGTACACGAAGATGAGGTGCGGCTCGCTGGACGGGGCGCTGCGGCCCTCCGAGTGCTGCTCCTGGTGCTGCGGAGACAGGACGCTATCAGGGGAGTGGCCCAGCACCACGTGCTGGTCACCGTGAGCCAGGCCGCCAGGCTAGACATGCGCTGCCCAGAGGATGCAACCATTGCTGGAGATACTGTGGGATGTGGGGCTTTCACCTCAGCCTCTGTGCAGCCCCGCAGTCCCCAGGTGGGGGCTGGGAGAGTCCATGGTGGTCTGGAGAACTGCAGGGGTTCTAACAGTGCCACACTCGGGTAGAGATGGCCCTGTGGTTCTGCACACAGCAAGGCCACAACAAGGCCAGAGTAAAAGCACCACAGTGCAGCAGCGGGACAAGCTAGGCCCGTGAGACGGAAGCTGCTCGTCCTGGTCACCTGGTGACCCAGAGTCCCAAGTGTCGTGGGGGGCGCCTCTCCAGTAATGGCAGCATCCTATTTTCCTCCTGGGATACCTGGAAACTAACCCTCGCCCCAACACAGCCCTGCGAGGGATGCCGCAGACCCCGCCTAACTGGCCTCACCTCGTCATAGACGCTCTCGATCTCGTTGAGCAAGCTCTTGGAGCGCAGGGCCTTGGTGTCGTTCTGCTTGAAGTTCACGGCCTGGTGGTCCAGGGACTTGAGGTACGCCTTCTCGTACTGCTCTCGCCAGATCTTGTTGAAGCCCTGCTGCGCCTCCCGCCACTCTTCCTCCTTGGCCTTCAGCCTGCAGACGAGAGGGGCTCAGTGCCATGGGCACCCCAGGCACCTTCTCTGAGGCCACCCTGAAGGGGGCAAGCCTGGCTTCCTCCTGGACCTGAGGGTGGATGGCCAAACCCCATTCCCACCAGAGCACAGCCTAATCTGTGCAGCAGACGCTGCTGAGTAAGACAGGCAGGGAGGGCGCAAGGTCCCACAGAGCTGGCCTGGCTGGTTCACGGTGACCCGATCTCCTCCCTGGCACTGAGCATCTTGCATAGGACGTGGCCACACTGGCCCGACTCTGTTCTATAACCCAGGGCCACGCCTGCCTGAGCGGTCACAGCAAAACTACTGGCTAGCAAGGGGTGGTCTTCAAGGTACACTGTTATGTAAGAAGCAGGCTACACTACAGGACAGCCTGCCTGCGCTTTAAAGTGGTCACCGCCAGCTCTCCATACTGGTAGGTCCTGTATTTGCAGATTCAACCAAAGGTGGGTGGAAATATTTGAAGGAAAAAACCTGTGTCTGCAACTGAATACATACAAACTTTTTTTCTTATCCTGATTCTCTAAATGATACAGTGTAACAACTCTGTACACAGTATCTGCATTGTATAAAGTCTCATTCCCTGAACTATATAGTGTAACAACTCTGTACATAGCATCTACACTGTGTCAGGTGTTCCAAGCCATCTAGAGGTGGTTTACAGTCCAGGGAAGGCTGTGGTACTGGGGATTGAACCTAGGGGCATTCTACCCTGAGCTACATCCCCAATCCTATATATATTTTTTGTGGTACCGTGGATTGAACTAAGGAGCATTCTACCTCTGAGCTATATCCCCAGACCTTTTTGTTTTGTTTTGAAACAGGGTCTCACTAGGTTGCTGAGAGTCTCACTATTTGAGGAGGCTGTCCTTGAACCTGCAATCCTCTTGTCTCAGCCTCCTAAGTACTGGGATTACAGGCATGCACTACCACGCCCGGCTTCTATTTTCTATTTTGAAAAGGATCTCACTAAGTTGCAGAGGGCCTACCTAAAGTTGCTGAGGCTAGCCTCGAACCTGTAATCCTCCAATCTCAGCCTCCCAAGTACTGGGATTACAGGAGTGTACCACTACACCCAGCTGCTGCGCTGTTTTATGATGTAAGGGAATTGAGCATTCACAGATTCTGGTATCCTGGCGTAGGGGAGGTGTCTAGGTGTGACCACATGAGTGAGCAGTGGTGTCCCAGGAGGACAGACATGGGGTGAACCTGCTGACAAGCTGCACTGAAGGGTCCCCACCCGGGGAGGGGTACCGGAAGCCCATGACACCTTTTCAGGACGACGGGGACGGCAGTGACGGGGTTCTTTTTGAGGCTCTCGATGATCTCAGGGGCCTTGTCACCATAGATGCGGTGGATGGCACGCCGCTGGATCACCTCGGACGTGCCGCCCAGAGAGTCGTCGAGCCGGAACTTCTCCTGGTCCTCTGGCGCCATGCGCGACAGCTTCTTTTGCACGCTCTCCAGCACCCGGATCGTGGCCAGGTTGGTCTCCAGGACGACATCTAACTATGGAGAGCAAGGCGGGAAGGTATCAGCTGGCAGGAATGTGGAAGGCTCCTGGGAGGGGTCCAGGAGCCAGGGGGCTGTGGCCCTGACGAGGGCAGGCGAGCTCGGCTAATTGCAGTGGAGCCATCAGAGGCAGGATGGCGCCTGATTACCCCAGCAACACAAAGCCAGGGGCCATGTGCACAAGTGGGGTGTGGTGACACACTGTGTGACCCCGTTCAGACAACTTTTTGAAATGACAAAGTGATAGGGAGGACAGTGGGTGCCAGGGGTTAGGGACAGGGTGGGGATGGGAGGCAGGCAGGTGCGCCTCTAAGTTGGGGCGGCACGAAGGATCCAGGTGGGACCTGAAATGTTCAGGGTCTTGATGCTGGTGGATCTGGGAACTTTCATAGGCGAGAACACTGCATACGCATGTACACACACACACACACACATGTGTACACGCACATGTTCTTTCTGCTATGTCTGAATGTCCCTCCCAAACCCATACTGATATCTAACTGCCAGTGCAACAGTATGAAGTAGTGGGACTGTCACGAGGTGACCAGCAGCGCACGCCCTGCCCTCCTGGATGGAGTGATGCAGGAGAGGTTTGTCATACAAGGCCAAGCTCGGCCCCCGTCTCTCTTGCCCTGCTTCCCTTCCACCACGTGACGATGCAGAAACCCTCATCAAAGGCTGACGCATCCATACTGGACCCCTTGGCCTACAGAACCATGAGCCAGTAAGTTTCTGTTCATTATAAATGACCCTGTCTGTGGAGTTCTGTTACGGCAGTGGAAAATGGATTGAGTCATACACTCCATTCCTCTGAGGAGACTGAGGTATGAAGGATGAGGACGCGCCTCCATGGTGCTAGTGGAGAGGGAATGTGGGGAGCAGCAGGCAGCCACCAGGTGACAGGCAGGTCACAGCACACGCACCTCGAATCGCTCGTCCTCACAGCGGTGCAGCTGCTCCTCATAGGGCGTCTTCTTGGAGCTGACGAAGGTGGAGTCCTCTGACCAGGAGGGGAAGGAGACCCAGGTGTCGTTCAGCACCTGCATGGGAGGCCGCAACTGTTAACCCTGCCCCTGGTGCAGATGGTGCGGAGATGTCAATATCATCCTGATTTGATAGGCAATCACGCTATTGTACAAACAGTAAAAGTGACTTTAGAGTCGTTTTAAGGGAAAACAGGACTTTGGTTAAGTGAACACTTCATAACTATTTTGGGGGTCAGCAACTTTCTGTGTAAAGGGCCTGATGATATTTCAGATTTTGAGGACCACTGGGGTTTCTGTCTTGAACACTCGAGTCTGCCTGTGTCCTGAGGAAGGAGCCAAAGGCAACGTGTCCATAAACGGGCATGGCTGTGTACCAATAAAACTTTATCCACAAACACAGGCAGTGGGCTAGATCCTGGACTGTAAAGAACCTGGAACCCAGCAGGTACTCCTGAATTCTGGAGCTGCAGTAATTGTCTGCCAAAGAATCCTGGATAAGTGTCTAAGTAAGGGTCAGGTTAAACCACACTGAGGTCAGTGACCTGGGGACAGAGCAGGATACTGGCAATAAATCTACATCTAAATGACAGAGGAATAAGCCAAGTCCCTCACATCAACCTACACTTTGCGTTCTGCCAAAACCACCATTAGTAAGAACCGTCATCTCTGCTCCAGCAGAACCTTGGGCCATTTCCCTGTGCAACCTGTTATCCAACACCTCAGGGGCTGAGCACGTGGTCTTCCACTTGTGGCTGGGGGCATGGGTGTGTGCAGGGTGTGTGCCCTGTCAAGCTGACCTGTGGCCCCAGGAAGTGCTACCTCCTTGCAGATGGCTGTCCTCCCGCTGCACCTTGGCTGCTGGTAGGTTTTGGGGAGTGCCCGGTAGCTGGATCCAATACGCTTGCAAGACGCATAGTCGATTTCCCGGCTGATCCCATCCCCGGATCTGTCGCTCATGGGTGGCGCGAACGATAGTTCTTTCACTCCCAGGAAGGACTTGAACTGTGCGAAGAGTTCTGGAAATTTCCTTCAAAGATAAAGATGAACCTTATGTAAGTTGGCATCCCCGAGGCCTTCTGAGAACAGAGAGATTTCGGATTGGCCTCACATGGACACCTGAGCTTAGAGATGGTCAGAATTCAATGTTGGGGAGAGGAACCAGGGGTGGGACGCTTGTGAACCCGCCCTTCGCCCCATGCACCTTGGCCCTGAGCTGACTTCCTCAGGCCCTTGTAGAAACCCCAGCCTGCTCCCCTCATGGCGGCCAGTCCCTCTCGCTCACTGGTCCGTCACAGGCGTGCTACAGCACCTGCAGTCTCCCTGGCTCTGCATTGGCCATCCTGGCGGTATGGGCTTCCCTATCTGAAATCCCAGCCTGTCCATCTTGGGATGCTTGGGGAACTCCCTCATCGACCCCCGCCACCACTGCTTTTGAGGTTTGGGAGGACAAGACAGAAGCCGGGGCTCCAGAAGGCAGGAGCCTGGGGCTAGAGACTGTCCTTGGGTGGAAAAGGTCAGGCATCAGGCCAGGGACCAACAAACTGCCTGCTTTTGTAAATAGTTTTATTGGCACACAGTAACATTCATTCTAACCACTGCCCCCGCTGCTTTTGCAGGACAGAAATCCAGCTAAGTAGTTTTCACAGGGACCCTCTGACTCCTCACTGACAAGTCTGCTGGCCCCTGATCTAGAGCCTTCCTCAGCTGGGGAAGCCCCCCGCCCCGCCCTCTGTCTCGGAAGTTTTGATGTAACCACCTCGCATGTCACCAGGAGGATCTCCCTACAGTTCACCCCAATGTCGCCCAGAGTTCTGTTTCAACTACCACACCCGACCAAGAAGGTGCAGCTGCTTTATTGGCATGGTGGTCTTGCATGACCTGCCAGGCAGCCCCCTGGTGACACAGCACTGCTACATCAGCCCGTGGGTACCCCAGGTCAGTGATCACAGGACAAGCCACAGCGGGTAGCAACGCAGGAGGAGGTGCAGCGAGAAGGGAGTGGAGGATGCTGAGGTGGCCACCAGGATAACTACATCACAAAGGGGGCGCCTACTCCAAGCACCCGACTCCACTGTGCTGCTCTGGGGGCCCCGCTTGGTGGCAGCTGCCCTCCAGGCTGAAGCTCACAGGTGCAAACAAAACCTGTGGAGACACAGGCTCCCAAGCAAACCCAGGCACCGCCTCAATCTTTCCCCACTGCCAGGACACTGAAACCCAACAGGGGACCCGACAAAGCGCCGCACTCGCTCCACACCGCATGCCTCAGTCCTTTGTTCTTCCACTTTAAGCCCGATGGGAGAGGGAGGTCTGGCCACTGGACCAACGTAGAAACAGGCCCACTGTGCAGGGAGGAAGCAGGGTGTGATTTGGGCCCAGGGCTGGACATGCGCCCCATATGCTGCACACTGAGGTGCACGGCTGCAGCCTAGGGGACCCTCCTGCTGCAGACTACTTCCCAGCATGCATCCCTTCCCCAGCCTGGTGTGGTCAGGCTGGAGACTCAGCAGGCGCTCTCCGGGGAGTCCCAGTGATGCACATGTGCTAGGGTGTCTTTTCCCTCCACTGACTTTCCCAGGCGGTGAGGCTCCATCAGTACTCAGAAGAACAGCCCAGAGAGGGGTGGTGGAGCCCCAGACTCCACTGGAAGGACGCTGGCTTTATAGGGATGCGAGACATGTTCATATCAAGGTACTCTACCCTGCCCAGAACCCAGTGCTCTCTGGGCCGGGACATGGGGTGTTGCTCAGGCTGGTCTCAAACTCAGCAGTCCTCCTGCCTCAGCTTGCTGAGAAGATGCGATTAGTAGTGCGGCCATCCACCTAGCTTAACATTTCCTTCATCTAAACCTTCATTTATATTCTTATATTTATATATTCCATAATCTTCTCTGATACTGTTTCTTTCTCTAGGTAGATCCAATTTGTGACATACCATTTTTCTTCTGCCAGAAGAAATCATTTTTGGGGGAAGACGCTATCTTAAGGGGTGCCCATGCAGAGCCAACTTGGAGCTCTCTAGAAATCCTGCCTAGGCAGACAACCCTGTACAGTGAGGAAACTGAGGCTCGGGCTGATGGGTAGCTCACCCCATGTGCTACAGGGCTGGGGGCTGGGAAGCCATGCTCGGCCCCAGCTGATTCCTGAGACTCTTTGGGGGCAAGGCACGTGTGCCCCACGAGCCTCACCGTCCGGCCACTGCGCTGGAAGCTGCTCTTCACCGCCTCGCTAACATGGCCTCTCTGGGCGGCAGGGCTGTGATCTCTGATTGTGAGAATTTTTGAAACTGTTCAGGTGAATCTCCAGGGAATTATGCTGGGTTTAAAAAAAAAAAGGCCCATCCTGGAAGCTTATATTCTGTATGGCATATAGATATTAGGACTGGCAATCAGGGGCGGTGGCCCACACCTGTGATCCCAGCTACTTGGGAGGCTGAGGCAGGAGGATCGCCGGAGCCCAGGAGTTCGAGGGTAGCCTGGGCAACACAGTGAGACACTGTCTCAAAAAATGTTTTTTAGACTTGGATAACAGGTGAGTGAAAGGGTCCAGGACTGGGGTGCAGGAGAGATGTGGATATGAGCTGGAAAGGTCAATGCAAGGACTCTCGGGGTACAGCAGTGGCTTCACATCTGGACCATTCTAGTATTGCTTCATGATACTTCGTGGTGAGAAAGCGCCTCAGTTATGACAGGGTGATGTCTGGGAAACCATGGTGAGCTAGGAGCATCGCTGCATGGAAACATGGGCTCCACCCAACCTGCTGAGCACGCGGCTAGCCACATGGCACACTGTCAAGTGTGTTTCCCGAGACTGCAGCTGCCGGAGCTGCGCTCACTGCCCAGCATCGTGAGAGGATGGGCCTGTACGTTGCTAGGGCGGGAAAGATCCACATTCACAATTCCAAGTCCAGCTTCTGCTGAATGCACATGGCTTTCGCACCATCATAAAGTCAAAAATCCTATGTGGAATCGTTAAGTTGGGAACCCTCTGCACACACAGACAAGAGAAATTAGGAGCCTGGAGCTTGGGGGTTGCTCAGTGTCAAAATACCATTCATGATGCTGACTATAGCTGGCACAGTTGGAAGATCAGATACAAAGAAAGCCAAGGTCTTTCTTTGTATTTTTTTGTATTTCTTTGTATCATTTCTGACAAATGTGTGCATATCTATAATAAGCTCGATAACAATTTCAACAAAAAGCAAAACCATAAAAGCATGCGTTATCTTTCAAAACCAAGGTGGACCCGTAACCCCCCCCCCCCGCCTCCTCCCTCTCCTCCGGGGCCCTGATGGTGGGTTGCTTACCCCAGGAACGGGCTGACAAGCTGCAGGAGTTCAGAGCCGGACACGAGCTCCTGGTTGAAGAGTGCGATGCAGCGCAGGAAGTTCTCATACACCTCTTGGCTCTTCAGCACCCTGCGGACCTGCAGAAAGAGCGTATTGGGGCCCACTGGGAACCCTGGCTTCTTGGCACCTGGCCAGGAAGGAAGCGGCTGCGGGCTGAGGGTGAACGGTACCTGGGTGGTAGCACGCAGCATGGCTTTGTCTGCATGTGCATGTGGCCACCTCACCTGTAGGAGCCCAGGACCATCCTGATCAGGAAAAGGCCGTGCTGGTGCAGGGTGCCAGATGTGAACATTTCTGAGCCCTGGCTTTCCTGCCTGCCACGCCACATACTCCAGGATGCCTGCACCCCTTGTGGTGAGCACAGGGCTGGCCCCGGTCCCCAGGCCCTCTTTCTTCCCTGTGAGCCCATCCTGCAGGCCAGGAGCCACCCACCCTCACCTTATCAAAGAAGGAGAACTCCTGCAGGGTCCCGTACTTCCCCACGGCGGCGATGGACAGGTCTTTGGTACCACGGAGTTTCATCTTCTTCTGTGGAGAGAAGCCCTGTGTGATCAGCGCTCAGTGCAGTCCGTGCGTGGTCCCTCTGTCCATCATGGTTGTGAGTGACAACAGTGCTAACATGGAGCTCAGTGAGGCAACAGGGGAGGGGCCAGCAAGTGTGGGAGCCGTGCTGCAGGCCCATGGGGAGTGGGCCGATTTGCTTAGGGTGGCCCTGGCCACAGTAACACTGTGCCTGGCCCAGGATCTGAGTCTCCATAGTGCAGGGCTTTTGATGATGGGCAGAAGCCCCACAGAGTCAAAACAGGGGGACATGATCTGGATATGCCAACCTCGGATACCTCTCTTTGCCTGCAATGTCCTGTGGGTTAGAGCGTGACAGGCAGGGGACTGCGCTGGAGGGTCCGGGAGCAGTCAGGGTTTAGGTCTGCACGGAGACTCTGGTCTGTAAGCTGGACTCAGAACCGAACCTGGCGGCACACTGTGCTGTGAAGGACACTAGTGTGCTGCCCAGACCATCTCTGGAGAAGAGTGGGGACATGTCAGGGGGACGCAGGAGGCCCTGCAGAGGCCCCACTGGCCAAAACTGGGACAATTTGGGCCTCAAGGTAAACACAGATAGCAACAGATTATAAGTTGGGGTCCACATCGGTATACGTAACTAAATAAATAGTAACGACAATCAAATTCATTAGGGTAGAGACTAGTAAATGCACGAGAATGATGAAATTAGATAACTGCCATGGGAAGGGGGGAGCGGGACGGGAGCTGCATCTCCCTACTTGCTGAGACTGTCCTTGAACCTGCAACCCTCCTTTCTCAGCCTCCCAAGTACTGGGATTACAGGCGTGTGCCACCACGCCCGGCATCTCAGCCACTCTTGCTCCTCAGCTGTGCAGTGACCAACCTATACAACTGTACGCGGTAGCCCTGCCCCTCAAAGAGTCATGATAGTGAAAAGGAGCACATTGAGGGGTGCGCCCCACTTCTTCCAACCTTGGGTGGGGGTAATGCTCCTCTTCCTCCTTACAATCACCTCAGAGGCAGCCAATTTCTCGGGGTCCCACCGACAGTAAATACCAAGTCAGACAGGACCCAGCCTTGGCCCCGGCCCCTGCACAGTCACCAGTTGCAAAGGCCAGGCCACTGGGCATCCCTGCAGGGACCTGGATGCACGTGGCCGAAGGTTACCTTGGCAGGCGCGGACACGGGGCGCAGGAGCGAGGGCCGGGAGCGCTTTTTGCTGTGCTCCAGGCTCTTCTCGTGCTCGTTCTTCTGGACGCTGTTCATTTCACACGGCCCGCCGCCTGTGAACTGAGGACACGGCAGGTGAGCGGTCCCTGCCAGGCCTACGATGCTGCCCTGGGTGGGCCATGCCCAAGAGGTGCTGTCTGCCCCAAGCCAGGGCTCTGCATACAAGGTGACACTGGCCCACAGGTGCTCACGTTCTCTGGGGAGAGACTTGTGCACCTGAATCGTCAGATGAATGCCGTAGGCAGGAGAGGGCTCCTGTAGGCCGTGATAGAGCAGGTTCTGATGGATGCCAGGAGAGGGCCAGGGGCTCAGGAGGGAGACACCTGGCATGGGAGACACCGAATCTAGACCTCCTGGGTGGAGACTCACCTGGGTCTCACTGTATGTGCGAGTGCCCTAGCAACGCAGGGCAACGTGTCCTGGGTAGGGCACAGGTACAGGCGCAGGTGCAGAGTCCTGGCTGCAAGAAGAGGCTAATGTGGGCTGGGTCAGCAATGGGTCTCGCAGCCAGGTCTGAACGCCTACTGCGCATGGTAACATAGGTCTTGGGGGCGAGGTCAGCACTTGTGGAGGCAGGGTGCAGCTTGTGGCCAAACTCCTGGCTCTAAGAGGTCAGGGATGCTCATCCTGAGTGAGACACCTGCAGGGAGCTCAAAGTGTTCACAAAGAATGATTCTGGAACAATGTGTTCAGGGTTTGCCCCTGTAGCAATGTTCTGTAAAGCTCAAGTGGGCGGGGGAAGATAGATGGATGATAGCCTTGTTGCAGGACCTGGGCAGGGTGGGAGGGGCCCTGTAATGTTCTGAACCATCATAACCATACCGCCATGGGAGCCAGATGCAGAGACACCTCATGAAGGAGGTGCTGCCAGCTCAAAGTTTGGGCAGATTGAAGAAGCCATGGTGTGCCTGAACGGAACAGGGCAACAAGTTACAACGAGTGGGCTCTGTGCTGCTGTGGCAGGCGCCCCTGATGTATTACGTGCAAAGGAAAACACAAAGGCAAAAAAAAAAAAAAACTCCCCCAAACCCAAGGGACAGAACGAATGGGATGCCATCTGTTTCACTTTTTTAAATTTTGAAACAGGGTCTTTTTTGGTTGATGAGAGTCTTACTACTTGCTGAGGCTGTCCTCGAACCTACAATCCTCCGGTCTCAGGCTCCCAAGTACTAGGATTACAGGCGTGTGCCACCATGCCTGGCCATCTGTTATTTTTTGAAAAAGGAAAAGCATTTGATTGCACACAGAGAGGAAATTTCTGGAAGGATACACAAGATATCTCTAAGCTATACCCCAACCCCAACCCCCCCTTTTTTTGTGGAATTGGGGATTGAACCCAGGGGCATTTTATCTCCGAGCTACACCCCCAATCCTATTTTTTACTTTTTATTTTAAAACAAGGTCTTACTAAGTTGAGGAGGGCCTAAGTAGCTGAGGCTGGCCACGAACCTGTGATCCTTCTGTCTCAGCCTCCCAAGTACTGGGGTTACAAGTGTGTGCCACCATGCCTGGCTAAGCCCTTTTTATTTTTTGTTTTGAAACAGGGTCTTGCTAAGTTGCTAAGACTGCCTTCAAACCTGCGATCTTCCTGTCTCAGCCTCCCTAGCACTGGGATTACAGGCATGCAGCACCCCATCCAGTTTGGCAGGTACTTTTCAAAGGGAACTGCTTATTTCCTAGGTGAGCTTTGCCAAGGACCAACCTGGTCATGCCCAGTCGTGCCCACCAGGGGGCAGAGGGTCTCAGCCGTCAGAGGGCCAGAGACTCCAAGCAGGCCTCTCCTTTCAGGACAGGCAGCCTGGCAGCTTTGAAGAATTACACCAGGATGGAAACTTATGGAAATTGGCTGCCCTCAACTCTAAGGGGTCCAGGGAGCAGTGAGACTGCTAGTTTTACCAGCTACTGAATTCTGTTGGGCGGGCAGCTGTGACCAGCAGGCAGGGTCCCACCTGAACCCAGTGTGAGTGATGCTCAGACCACCCTTAGGTGACCAGTTGAGTGCTGACGTCCTGCTGGCTTCTCCCTGAGGCACCCTCCGCCCACCCCAGGGGGGACCTGCGTTGCTGCTTTCTGGATGAGCAGGCTGGGTCTTGGGCAAGGGACTGGCAGGCTCCTGCGCATAGAAATGACAGGACAGAGGAGCTAGGTGTGCGACCGAGACTGGCTCCAGCAGCCCCACCGTGTCCTTCAAGGCTGGCATGGAGAAAGGGCGCCTAGCCCCTTCACCTCCTGCGCAGCAGAAGACACCCCAAGACTCAGCCAGGCCTTTCCAGAGGCCCCGGGGCCAGACTGTCCTCACCCTGGTGGCCATCCTGACCACTCCACCATCAGTGATGACTGGGGAGGGCCAGGATGATACGCATAACCACTTCCACATGGATGGGTGCTCAGCAGAAGAGGTCAGAGCCCAGCTGGAAGACCCGGATCTGAGATAATGAGACCTAAAGACAAGCCATGAGCGGCGAGGGGAAGATGTGGCTTCTCAGCGTGGGAGGCAGCTGGGCCAGAGCCAACATAGGAAGGCTGTGAGACCCTCCACTCTGTGTGCCCACATGGACCCCAAACGCAAGTCAGGAGGGTCTTTGATGAGTGGGAAGAAAAGGAAGAAAAAGGAAACCAAAGGCATCCACATTGGAAAGGAAGGAAAACTATGTCTATTAACAGATGACTTGATCTGATATAAAGAATCCTAGTGCCTGAAAAAATGATTAAAGCTATTAAAAATCTCAGCAAAGGTGCAGGATATAAGATCAACACAGGCAAATCAGTGGTGTTTCTATCTGCACATTTGATGCTTCTGATGCACAATCTAGAAATGGAGAAAACAATTTCATTTATAATGAATCAGAAAGAATAAATACTTAGGAATAAGTTTAACCACAGAGGTGCAAGACTTGTCACTGGAAACTACAAAATGGTATTAAAGAAATGAAAGATGACTTTGGAAATGACCTGTGGTAATCACTGGAGATCTGGTATTGCTGAGATGGCAACACCTCCAGATGATTCAAGATCTGGTGCAATCTCTACCAGGATCTCAAGGGCCTTTTTCATAGAAATGCAGAAGCTGATCTCCAAATTTGTGTGGAATAGCAAGGGAACCTGAATATCAAAATAATCTTGAAAAGAAGAACAAAGAAGAATAAAGTTGGAGGACTCACACTTTCTGATTTCAAACTTACTACAAAACTACAGTAATCAAAACAGTGTCAGTGTCAGATTGGCATAGGAATAGACAAGTAGACCAGTGGATAAGAAGTGAGGGTTCAGAAATTAAATCCATCAGAGACAAAATCAAATGACTTTTTTTTTTGTGGTACTGGGGATTGCACCCAGGGGCATTCTACCTCCAAACTACACCCCCCAGCCTTATTTTTATTCTTTATTTATTTTTATTTTTTATTTTTCTTGCGGTACCGGGGATTGAACCCAGGGCATTCTACCTCTGGGCTACACCCCCAGCTCTATTTTTTGTTCTTTATTTTGAAACAGGGTTTCACTAAGTAGCAGAGAGCCTCACTAAGTAGCTGAGGCTGGCTGCGAACCCAGATCCTCCAGTCTCAGCCTCCCAAGTACTGAGATTACAAGTGTGCGCCATTATGCCCGGCCAAATGACTTTCAATAGGTGCCAGGAACATTCAATGGGGGAAATAAGTTTCTTCAACAAATGGTGCAGGGACACTCAATTTCCACACACAAGAGAGTGAGGCTGGACCCCTACCTCACACCATATACAAAGTTAAACTCAAAATAGATAAATGACCTAAATATAAGAGCTAAAACTTTAAAATTACTATGAGAAAACACAAGTGCAAATCTTTATGACCTCAATTTGGAAATGGTTTCTTGGAGTTGACATTAAAAGAGCAACATGCTGGGAGTGGTGGCGCATGCCTGCAATGCCAGAGCTTGGGAGGCTGAGACTGGAGTACGGCAGGTTCAAGGACAGCCTCAGCAACTTAGTGAGATTCTCAGCAACTCAACAAGATCCTGTTTCAAAAAAATATATAAATAAAAAGAGCTGGGGATGTAGCTCAGTAGTAGTGTACCCCTGGACTCAATCCCCATTACCACACACACACACACACACACACACACACACACACACACACAAAATCTATCAAGAACTCTTACAACTCAGTAACAAAGACAGATTTAAAGACTTGAATAAGCCAGGCGTGGTGGTACATGCTTGTAATCCCAGTACTTGGGGGGCTGAGACAGGAGGATCGCAGGTTCACAGCCAGCCTCAGCTACTTAGTGAGGCCCTCTGCGACTTAGTGAGACCCTGTTTCAAAATAAAGAATAAAAATATATGGCTGGGGTGTAGCTCGGAGGTAGAATGCCCCTGGGTTCAATACCCAGTAACACACACACAAAAAAAAAGACTTGAATAGGTATTTCTCCAAAGAAGATATACAAACGGCCAAGAAGCACATAAAAGGATGCTCGACAAAATTAGTCATCAGGGAAATACAGCCCAAACCACAATGTGATATAACTCCATGCTGACTACGATAGCTATAAAACAAAACAAAATATGGAAAGTCACAAGTGTTGGTGGGATGTTGAGAAACTGGAACTGTAGTACCTTTCTGGTTGGAATGAAAAATGGTACAACTGCTGTGGAAAAGAGGTGGGAGGTTCTTCAAAAAGTTAAATGGATGCTGGGCATGGTGGCGCACACTTGTAATCCCAGTACTTGAGAGGCTGAGGCAGGAGGATCACATGTTTGCAGCCAGCCTCAGCTACTTAGTGAGGCCCTCCACAACTTAGTGAGACCCTGTTTCAAAATAAAGAATAAAAAATAGGGTTGGGGGTGTAGCTCAGAGGCAGAATGCCCCTGGGTTCAATCCCCAGTACCAAAAAAAAAAAAAAAAAAGACAAAAGTTAAATGGTATTACCATATGATCCAGCAATTCCACTCTAGGTATACACCCAAAAGAACTGGAATCAGGTGTTCAAATCAATATGTATACACAATTGTTCACAGCAGCCCAATTCCCAACAGCAAAGGGTGGAAAAAACCCCAATGTCCATCAGATAAATGGATGAACAAAATGTGGCCCATCCATATAGTGAGATATTATTCAGCCATATAAAGGAACAAAGCACCGGGACATGCTACAATGTGGATGGACCTAGAAAATGTGATGCTGAGTGACAGAAGCCAGACACAGAAGGCCACATAGTGTGATCCCTGTGATATGAAACGCCCAGAACCGGCAAATCCAGAGACAGGAGGCAGGTCAGTGGCTGCCGGGCGCTGGAGGGGATGGGGAGTGACAGCCAAGTGGGCCATGGTTTCCTTTCTGCCTCTTTTAGGAAAATGTTCTGAACTGGACAGAGGCGGTAGCTGCACAACATGTGAACAGACTAAATGCGGCTGAAACCGTGCACTTTAAAACGATGAGTTTTATAATACATGAATTTCATCTCAATTTCTTTTAAAGCCTATGTTCGTCAAAAAAAAAAAGAGAGGAAATGGAGAAGGCAGCCCTGGCCCTCAGCTGGGGGGGGCATGTGCAGGCTCAGTGCCCCCCCATCTCCCCATCCAAGGACCTTCCTCACGCAGGGTCACTGACACACCTCAGGCCACCCCACACGTGCCCTGCAGATCAGAGCCCCACTGACTGGAGGGAGAGGTGGGATCCACCCTCCTGCATGTCCCCCCAGGCTGGGTTCAGGTGGTTTGGCGGCCCAGAGGGTGGGCCCAGGAGGCGGGACACTTGGGCCCCACACTTGGGCTTCATCATCCCTGTGGGAAAATGCTCTAAGAATCTGTTACTGCTGGACAGGGACGAGCTGTCCCGGGTGCTGTGGGGCGTCTGCATGCACAGCTCTGGGTCACCAGTGCGTCCCGGAGGGGCCTGGCCACCCCTCCCCGCGGCCCGGTGCTCTGCACTCACCAGGGACCGCTTGGCCTCAGGCAGAAACTGTCCAAACTCGGAGAGCAGGTCCTCCTGGCCGCGGAACAGGTTGGCCACCTCAGTGAAGACCTCCTCCTCGGACATGCCCCGAAACGGCCGGCCCTTCGTGTGTAGCTGCTCCTTCTGCGGGTGATCGGGAAGGAGAAGAGGAGACTTCAGGCAAGGACTGAGGCACCCGGGGTGGGGACAGGCGGGCACCCCCTGTGCAGGAGACAGAGGGGCGGCTCAGGAGGAAGAGAAAATGCAGGCGGGGTGGACTCCAGGCTGGGTAACTGCACCTGAAGCCTGTTGCACAGCCATGGACGGGCCTTAGCTGGGACCAAGACAGGGGACGTGGGGAGGCTACACCATGTCCACGAGCAGAGGAACGGGGCAAGCACGAACCTGGCTGCGATCAGGCAGGCTGAGGAAGTGTGAGTTGGGGCATAGATAGGAAGGGGTGAGGAGTGAAGCAAAGGGACCTCCAAGCTAAGGGACCTGCTGGTTCAATGTCACCGAGACCCGAGGTGCTGAAGGGACAGCTAACCCAGTTTAAAATGACAAGAGGAGGATGGGGCAGGGGCCTGGGTGGGAAGGCAGGACCTGGCTGCAGAACTGAGGTGGCCTTCAGAAACGTGCTCCAGCTGGGGAGTTCAAGGTCAGCCTGGGCAACCTAGGGAGACCACCTCAAAGACAAAAATTTGGTGGCACACACCTGTAATCCCAGTACTTGGGAGGCTGAGTCAGGGGGACTGCAGGTCTAAAGCCAGCTTCAGCAACTTAGTGAGACCATTTCAAAATAAAAAATGGAATAGCCGGGCGTGGTGGTGCACGCTTGTAATCCCAGTACTTGGGAGGCTGAGACAGGAGGATCACAGGTTCGTAGCTAGCCTCAGCTACTTAGTGAGGCCCTCCACAATTTAGTGAGACCCTGTTTCAAAATAAAGAATTAAATATAGAAATGGGGGGTATAGCTCGGAGGTAGAATGCCCCTGAGTTCAATCCCCAGTACCACAAAAAAAAAAAAAAAAAATAGAATCAGCTTGGGGTGTAGTTCAGAGGTAGAATGCCCCTGGGTTCTATCCCCAGTACCAGAGCCCAAAAAATTAATGAAAAAAAGAAAACCCAGCTAAGCAGAATCTCATAGGATGTCATGAATCCAGACCAAAAAATGCACACACTTTCAGTGTGTGATATCAAGTGACCACAGCTTTTACCTGGTAAGTGTGAAGTATCTCCAAGAATGACCTGTAGATTTCTGGGTGGTCCAGGAAGCGGGTCTTGATCTTGTTCACATAGCTGATAGCATTGTTGAACTCCACGGAATCTGACTCCAGGGGCACCTGGGGCTTGTCCTCCTTGCATGGCATCTGTTGCTTGAAGTCCTCCGCACAGTCTCCATGGTGGTGTGAATTCTCCTAACAATGGCATGACACTGAGTTACCACCAGAGGGACACCAGGGACAGACTGCAAAATGCTAGGCCTGGCCATGTTCTATATAAGAGCAGACAAAACCCAGCATGAAGCCAAGCGTTTTTTTTTTTTTTGGTACTGGGGATTGAACCCTGGGGCATTCTACCTCCAAGCTACACCCCCTGTCCTATTTTTTTATTATTATTATTATTATTATTATTATTATTATTATTTGTGGTACTGGGGGTTGAACTCAGGGACATTCTACCTCCGAGCTACACCCCCAGCCCTATTTTTTATTCTTTATTTTGAAACAGGGTCTCACTACTTTGCGGAGGGCCTCAGTAAGTAGCTGAGGCTGGCCGCAAACCCGGATCCTCCGGTTTCCACCTCCTGAGTACTGGGATTACAAGTGCGCGCCACTATGCCCAGCTTCTATTTTTTATTATTTTGAAACAGAGTCTCACTATGTTGCAGAGAGCCTCACTAAGTAGCTGAGGCTGGATGTGAACCTCCTGTCTCAGCCTCCCAAGTACTGGGATTACAAGCGTGTGCCACCATGCCTGGCAAGCCAAGTGTTTTTTATCTGCTGCAGAGAGGGGGCCTAGTGTGAGAATCAGGGTGGGTACACACACAACCTGCCAACGGCTCCGCCCTCATGTCTGCACTCTGGGAGTTCCCGGGGGGGAGCCTCACCAACTCAACCCCCACCCTCCCAGAACATGCAAGTTCAACAAGCCCTTTACATTTTGCAAAATTAGCATGCAGGAAAGATGTACAAAACATAGATGTTTAATCCTTTGCAGAACCAAGTTTGGGCTGTGTGTGAGAGAAGTCCTCCCCCGCTTTCCATCCTGCGGGAGGCTGATTTCAGGTGGGAGCCTGCCTTCTGTTGACAGCAACAGGAAAGTCAGATGTGTGAGATGGGACCCTGGGGGCTCCTGGCACCCGCTGCCCAGGCTGCTGGGCCCTTGGGGAGTCCCAGAACTTGGAACGTTGGGAGGGAGGTGACTAGTTGTTTGAGAGAAGGATGGTCCTGATCAGTCCTCAAGTACACCTTTTATCTGTATACTTTCTGTTGCTACAGATAAAAAAAGACAATGAGCTAGGCGTGGTGGCACAGCCTATAATCCCAGTACTTGGGATGTTGACACAGGAGGATTACAGGTTCTCCCAGCCAGCCTCAGCAATTTAGCAAGACCCTCCACAACTTAGTGAGACCCTGTTTCAAAATAAAAAAATAAAATAGGGCTGGGGTATAGCTCGGAAGTAGAATGCCCCTGGGTTCAATCCCCAGTACCATACACACACACACACACACACATACACACACACACACACACACACACACACACACACACACACACACCAAAACAAAAAACAAATACGTCTCTCAGGTGCATACAGAATCCCGATCATGGGGGGGCAGAACCACTCTCTTGAGGGAGAAGATTTCATGTTTCTAACCCAGAAGTACCCTGCTCAGCCCCAGCATGGGCCAGGATCCCTCCAGCCTCTACTGGAGGCACTGGCTCAGGTGACATGTTCTCAGCGAAGCTTCTGGAAACATCATCTTTCTTTCTTCTCTTTTTTTTCTGTGGTACTGGGGATTGAACCCAGGTGTGTGTTATACCTCTAAGCTATACCTCCAGCCCTATTTTTTTTTTGAAACAGGGTGTCACTAAGTTGCTGAGGCTAGTCACGTACCTGCGATCCTCCTGTTTCAGCCTCACAAGTACTGGAATTATAGGCGTGCGCCACTGTGCCCAGCTGAAATGGCATCTTTCATCAAAGTCAATTGATCCTGAAACCCTCTTCTGCTCTTTCTCCACAGCACTTAGCACCTGCCTACATGTGACACATTTTACTTATTGTCTGTGCACTCATGTCTCCAGTGCAGTACGGTGCCTGGAAGGAACAAGCGGAGCTATACACTGTTTCCACTGCCCTGCGGACCCGACATCGCACCCAGCACCTGACCTGGGGAACTGCTGACCTGTGAGCCGCCGGGGCAGGAAGGCCAGGCACCCCGCTGCCCACTGTGGCAGGGCAGCCACTGCAACGGGATCTTTGCGGCTTGCACATCACCTGGGTGTGTGTACTAACTCAGGCTGCCCTAACATGGCACTGCAAGCTGCGTGGCTTGAACAACAAATGTATTTTTCTGGTAGTTCCAGAGGCAGGAGTTCAAGGCTGATTTCGACAGGTTTGGTTTCCCTGATGGTCGCCCTTGCATAGTCTTTCTTCTGTTTATGTCTCTGCCCTGAACTCTTCTGTGTGTGTGTGTGTATGTGTGTGTTACTAGGGATTGAATCCAGGGCTTTCTACCTCTGAGCTCTACCCCCAGCCAGCCATATTTTATTTTTTATTTTGAAACATGATCTGGCTAAGTAGCTGAGGCTGTCCTTAAAACTGCGATCCTTCTGTCTCAGCCTCCCAAGTACTGGGATTAGACGCGAGTGCCACCATGCCCAACTCTGAATTCTTATAATGACACAGGTCAGATTTACTTAGGGCCACCCTAATGGCCTCATTTTACCTTAATTATCTTCTTATAGGCCCTGTCTCTGAATACAGTCATCCCTTGGTAACTGCAGGTGATGAGTGCTGGAACCCCCTTCAGGTACCCAAATCCAAGGACACTCAGGTCCCTTCTAGAAAAGAGTGTAGTAGCATTTGCATAGAACCCACGCACATCCTCCTGTAGGCTTTAAATCATCTCTAGGTAACTTAGAATACCTAACAGGATATAAATGCCATGGAAATAGTTGTCATACTGCATGGTTTAGGGAATCGTTTCAATATAAAGGGTCTAGGGGTGGGGGTGTACTCAGTGGTTAGCGCTTGCCTAACATGCACAAGGCCCTGGGCTCCATTTCCAGCACCATGAAAAAAATCAGTCTGTACGTGCTCAGCATAGATGCACTTTTTTTTCTTAATATTTCCAGCCTATGGTTGGTTGAATCTGATGTGACCTGCGTCAAGATAAGAGGGCTGGGCCGGGCGTGGTGGCGCACGCTTGTAATCCCAGTACTTTGGGAGGTGGAGACTGGAGGATTGGGGTTCGAGGCCAGCCTTAGCTTGCGCACGCGCGTGTACTCTTTCTCTCTCTCTCCCTGTCTCTTTCTCCCTTTCTACTTGGTGAAGCCCTCCGCAATTTCGTGAGACCCGGTTTCCAAATAAAGTATAAAAGAATAGGGCCGGGGGCGTAGCACGGAGGTAGAATGCCCCTGCGTTCAATCCCCGGTGCCGCAAAAAAAAAAAAAAAAAAAAAAAAAAAAAAAAAAAGATAAGAGGGCTGGCTTATAGCCACATTCTGAGGCACTGGGACTGAGACTCCAACAGATGAATGGGGTGCCTCCACCTGGAGCCCAGAACAGTGGGTAGAGAGCTCTAGAAAGCCCGAGCTGAGGAGGCAGATGCATGGGACCAGGAGCTGCAGCGACTCCTAATGTTCTGGGATCTGGTGCGCGCCATTGCTGCCTGTGTGGGCACTGAGTTCTTTCCCAGCCACAGCTGGGCATGGGATGGAGGCAGGGGCCAGGCAGGGTGGGGCTGGAAGGAAGCAGCCTTGGGGTGAGTTCTACTCCTGAGGAGACTGGGCTCATGGGGAGCTCCCTCCCACTTCGCGAGGGCATTTCCAAACCCTACATGCCCCCTGGCGTCCCCATACAAGACCCCACAGTAAGATGGAGAACCAGTGCTCTAGACCAGGGCTCAGCAAGGTGGGCCAGAGAGTGATGGAGGCGCTGCTGTGGAAACAGCTGGCACTTCCTCAATAAATTTAATGCAGAACTGCTCTAGAGTACAGCAATTCAATTCCTAGGGACATGCCCAAAAGAACTGAAAACAGGCCCACTATTATGTATAATTATTATTATTATTACTCTTTTTTTTGGTACTGGGGATTGAACCCAGGGGCATTCTACCTCTGAGCTACACCCCCAGCCCTAATTTTTATTCTTTATTTTGAAACAGGGTCTCATTAAGTTGTGGATGGCCTCACTAAGTAGCTGAGGCTGGTTGCGAACCCGGATCCTCCAGTCTCAGCCTCCCAAGCACTGGGATTACAAGCGTGTGCCACCATGCCTGGCTTATTATGTATAATTATAATGTACCAATAAAAAATGAAAAAAATTGAAAACAGGGCCGGGTGTGGTGGCACACGTCTGTAATCCCATACTTGGTTTCTTTTTTTTTTTTTTTTTTTTTTTTTT
>PVJS01028341.1:0-25572 GCA_004027185.1 Glis glis
AAAAAAAAAAAAAAAAAAAAAAAAAAGAAACTACTTGAGGAAAACATAGGGAAAACACTTCAAGATGTTGGCTTAGGCAATTAGTTCCTGAATAGAACTCTGATAGCTCAGAAAATAAAAGCAAAAGTTGAGAAATGGGATGTGTCAAATTAAAAATTTTCTACACAGCAAAGGAAACAATCAACAAAGTGAAGAGATGAACTATGGCAGGGCATCGTCCATGGTAGCACACATCTGTAATCCCAGTACTAGGGAGACTGAGACAAGAGGATTACAGGTTTGAACCCAGCTTCAGCAACTTAGTGAGGTCCTCCACAACTTAGTGAGACCCTATTTCAAAATAGAAAATAAAATATGGTTTGGTATAGCTCAGAGATAGAATTTCCCTGGGTCCAATACCTAGTACCACAATAATAAATAAGTAAATAAATAAATCTTATGGAATTGGAGAAAATTGTTGCTAGATCATCTGGTAGAGAATTTATATCCAGAACACAAAAAGAACTAAAAAAAGATAACTAAATAATAATTAACTCAAACAATAAAAGGGCACATTATTAGAAGAGACACTTCTCAAAAGAAATACAAATGGCCAATGAAGACATTTAAAAATGCTCAACATCATTAGCTATCAGGAAAATGCAAATCAAAATTTCATTGAGATTCTATCTCACCCAAGTCAGAAAGACTCCTATAAAAATGATAATAGATGTTGGTGAAGATGTAGAGAAAAAGAATCCATATATACTGTTGGTAGAAATGTAAATTAGTGTAGTAACTATGGAAAGCAGTATAGAGCTTTATCAAAAAAAACTAAAATAGATCTACCATATAATTCACTTTTACCACTCCCAGGTATGTATTTGAAGGAAATGTAGTCAGAATACATAGGCGATACCTGCATACTAGGCCATTGTGACACCGTTCACAATGGTCAAAATATGGTATCAGCCTAGGTGCCCATCAAAAAGTTAATGGATAAAAAATGGGACATATACACATAGAGTTTTATTCCAACATAAACAAGAACTAAACCCTGTCATTTGCAGCAAAAATGATGGAACTGGAGTTTATCATGTTAGTCAGAGTTAGCCAGACACAGAAAGATTAAGTATAACAGATATTCAGTCAACTTTCTCACTGCTATAATGCAAAATGAATGACCACACAACTTAAAAGAAGGAAGATTTGTTTGCTCACAGTTTTTTGGAGATTCTGGGTTCAGTCCATGTAGGCCAGGGTCTGAAGCTTAGGGCATGGCTGAGAGAAAGAGTTCACAAAGCTCTGCTCTCACATTGTGGTTACCAGAAGCAGAGAGAGGGAGACAGGAAGGCTCTACTGTCACATCATGAAGGCCAGAAACAGAGACAGTGAGCAGGGGGAGGAGGAAGGATATATAATCCTCAAAGCCACACCCCCATGAACAACCTTCTTAGCAATCAAGCCTGGATTCCAACATTGCTACCTTGTTTCTGTGAGGGCTGGGGGGACATTCTAAATCCAAACCATTACACTCCGATCCTGGCCTCCTAGACCTCACGGCCACCTCACAGTGCAAAATGCATTTAGTCCATCTCCAAGAGTTCCCACAATCTTAACAGTTCCAGCATCACTCAAAAGTCCCAAAGTCCAAAGCCTCTGCTGAGACTCAAGGTGAACTCTTGGCTGTGAGCCCCTATAAAGGAAAATGAAAATCAAAAGCAAGTTACATTTATCCAATGTGCAATGGCAAAGAGTAACCAATTGCATTCCAAAAGGGAGAAATAGAAAGAAGAATGGGCCATAGAAAGATGGAATGGGACCAAAAGAGGATTGAAATTAAGCAAGTCAAGTATTTAATCCTGCAGCTCCATTTCTGGCATCTAGGGTACATGGTGGTGAGATACAATCTCCAAAGAGTCTTAGCCATCCTGCACTTGTGGCCTGGTTGATTGCAGTTCACAGTGTAGTCTCTCTTCCAGACTGGCTCCATGGCTCACAGCTTATAGCCTTTCCTCATAGGCATTCCATATTTCTGGAATTTCTAAATCACAGGGGTTTTTCTTACAACCTTGGATTCACTCCCACAGCTTCACAAATTGCCCCATTTGGGCCTGCTTGCAGGCATACCAACCCCATCACATATTGCCTGACTTTTCAAGCCTTCCTTTGAAATCTGGGGGGGGGAGTCTCCATAAACCCTTTCTTCCTGCAAAGCCAGCATTATATGAGTGATCAAATCGGCCACCAGCAGGAAAGATAGTCCCACCCTTCTCAATCATTGTCACTGTGCCCTGTTCAATCAGAGCCACTGAGCCCATCCCCATCATGGACTGTGCTTGGCCAGCCTCCATCAAGACCACAGGGAAGGAATTTGAGTGCCTTTCTTCAAAATGGCCACCTTTGTTTCCAAGTTACAAACTGCCCTGACCTCATTCCTTTCTTTTTATGCAAATCTTCAAGTGTCCTGATTGCATTCCATTCTTTGTTTCTAATCAAATTATGCCATCTCCCTTCAGCCATCTTTCTTTTGCAACAACATCTTTCTGAGTCCCAGCTTTACACATGCCTTTCTGGACAAACTGTAAATCTATAAAGTCTCTCTGCTTTGCTTTCCACTCCTGAAATTCAGGTAAAATTTTCTGAATGCAGACATCAATACGCATAACGCAGTTTGGATGCTTTGCTGTTTTGAGATTTTTCTCTGCCAGTTTAATCAGCCCATCATCTTTAAATTCAGCCTCGCACAAATTTTAAGGACACGGGCAAAATACCAATAAGTTCTTTGCCAGATGTAACATTCTTTGCTGTCCAAAATCTCCTGAGCGCAGTCTCTACTATCCACCTTTCTAGCCACATTATGGCCCTTCCAAGTTCCTCTCACAAACTAGTTCTAAAGACTCACAAAACACATGGTCAGACTTAGATGTAGCCATGACCCCAATTCTCTGATATCAATTTCTGTCTTGGTTAGCATTCTCACTGCTATAATAAAAGACAACTGACCATACAACATAGAGCTTAGAAGGAAGATTTGTTGGCTTAAAGTTTTTTTGAGATTCTGGGTTCAGTCCATGACAGTAAGAAGCTGAGAGAGAGTGCACAAAGCTCTGCTGACACATCATAGAGATCAGAAGCAGAGAGTGGGAGAGAGCATGGCTCTGCTCTCATATCATGGAGACCAGAAACAGAGCAAGCAAAGGGAGGAAAAAGGATATATAATCCCTGTGGCCACACCTCCAGGGACCTCTCCTTAGCAACCAAGCCTCACTTCCAACATTGCTACCTTGTTTCCAAGAAGGCTAAAGGAACATTCTAAGTCCAAACAATGACAATGTATAAACTTTAAATAAGTATAGTAAGATGACATGAAAATAAAATATGGACTATTAGTAAAGGTGAAAGGGACCAAGTGGAAGAAATAGAAAGGGGAGGGCAAGAGATAGTAGGGAGGGTAGATAGGAACAACACATGATATGTACATATACATTAATGTCACAGTGAAACCCATTAATTTGTACAACTAATATGATTCAATATTTATAACAAAAATAACATAAAGAGGTTATTGAAAATGTCAATGTAGTTTTAGACAGGCACGGTAGCACATGTCTATAATCCTAGTATTTGGGTGGCTGAGACAGGAGGATTGCAAGTTTGAGACCAGCCTCAACAACTTAGCAAATATTTCAGCAACTTATTGAGATCCTATTAAAAAAAATAGGGCTGGAGCATAGCTCAGAGTTCAATTCTCAGTATCAAAATAATAATAAAGGTAGTCTTAATCGAATTGGTTGGTGAGAACTTCCAAGAAAGAGTTATTGAAATATTGAGAGGTCTAGTTTTGAATAATCAATTGAAACCATTGAATTTGTCAGCTCCTATCCTTGGTTATAAGAGCTGGTGGATAGAGCAGAAAAAAAATATCATATTTAACCATAATGTGTGATATATGAGCTATATAATTAGTACATTAGAAATTAAGAAGGGAAACAATTAGCAAAGCATGCTTCTTACCTTCTAGTACTTTGGCCTAGTGAGGAATTCTCTTAGCAGAGAAAGACAATCTAGGAAGGTCACAGCTTGGTTATAACAAATAATTTGAAAGAAAGTTTAATTGAAAGGTATGAAATAGTAATATAATAACTTCATGAAAGAGTAAAGGAGAAACACGGAAGATTGAAAAAGATAAGGAAGTAATTTGGGGAAAGTGAGCAAAGCTCATTTTTAGATAATCACACTATAGTTACACATAATCATTGATAGGATATTGTATCTCACTTACCATTTAAATATTGGGTTCATCAATCTATCTACAATTTTTTGTATTACTTTTGCCATTAAATATCCACTAGCCTTAGTGGACCCAAAAAAACTCTTTGAAGAGGTTTAAACTATTTAATGGACGGTAGAGAACAGATAACTTGGTATTGTTCTCTACTCTGAACATAAAATGAAACACCCCACTTACATATTTTAAAACTATTGCTGTCTTCTGGAACTCTGGATTTCTTATGTAAAAATACCAGGTTGAGTATTGAACGTTATGTAGTACTACATAAAGAAGGAAAGGTTGGAAAAGTAAACTATATTCTTTTTTTTCTTATATTTAAGTAATTTAAAAATCACTTCACTAAAAGAAATAATAGTACTAATATTTATTGTTTGCAATGCACATAAAAGTTAAATTATATCACAATAGTCAGGAGGAAGGAATTATAAATATTCTGTCATTAGAAACCTGCTTTATATGTGTAATTCATTTTAAGACCTTTGTAACTATATCTTTAAAGACTATATATTTCATACAAAATATAGAGTGATATGTATTTATAGGAAACTTGTATTTAAAAATTGTAAACCCACAAATTTCATCTTTTCCTTTAAAAGATAAATGTAATAAAAGAGGTCCTGTATTCAGAGTTCACATGAATTCAAATTTTAGTGTGCATTTCTCTTTTAAAACATAATTTCTGTAGATATATTTTATATGATTTAATATTGCTGTACATAAAAATTGTTGAACCACTAGTATGAATATATTTTATATTCTATGATCATTTCTTACATTGAATTTATAGAGGTTTATTTTTCTACTTTTCATAAAGTTTTGTTGCCATTCGGTTATATCAACACAGTCAGAATAAATAGTCTGAAAGCAGCTCTTATCTGAAAAGAGTTTTTCATCAAATTGCAACCTTTTAACCTAAATATCTATCTGAGAGCACATTTTGTAAGATACTACCAATAAACGCCATCTATCTGCAACATTAATTAATCAGTGCTATATATTGTAATAAACTGTGCATAAAGTATGAGTAAAGAGCTATAAAATAAAATTCCAATGTGATTCAAGATAAAATAAATGATCTGTAATTAAAGAAAAGTAAACATCAAAGAATGTCATCACTGTTTTAATTATCATATATATGTTTGTGATCACATGGATTTTTGAAATATTATATAAAGGGAAAAATTATTAAAAAGACACTTGAAGGAGCACATAGAATGTCATAATTCTTTGAAATTTAGTAAAATCATTTTATCCCATTAAAGACAGATAAATAAGATTATTATGCAGTGTGCAGCAGTAGGATACAGTAATGCCTAAGAAAATTATATATTTAATAGCCTTAAAATAACACTTTTTACTATTTATTCCCTAGCATACTCAGTAACTTCTGTAACTTGACTGAATCTTAGAGGGAGCTGAGATATGTTTATGGAAAACCAACTAGTGTTCAGAAGCACATTGTATATAGGCACAATATGCACATATATCATGGATTGTACTGTAGAAGTTGTTTTACTATGTCCTATTATGAAGTATAAAGTCATCAATTGTATAGATTATGCTGCAGAATAAAATCTGTTGAAGCATTGCAATCATGGAATTCAGTCAAAACCTGACCTTTAGACTAAAATCAGAGATTCTTGACTTCTAGGGAAGATAAAAACTCCCTAGAATCATAAGCAATTGATTATTATTTTTCATAATTCTTCAAGAAAATTAATAGTGTTCCTGATTTTATTAAAATTTTGTTATTCTTCTTAAAAAAGTATAATAGCTATGTTTAACATATAGAGTTGAATAGCATTTTCCTACCACTACATATCTGTAATCACTAATAACTACTTTTTTTTCAAAAAATGCTAACCACTTTATTTTTAGTCAAAAAAGATGAACCTTTTACTGAAAGGAAGTCAAAGATATCAGAATTTGTACCATTTCTTTTAAATGCTGTTCATTATAAATAAATTATACTTTAAGGAGGAAATTACAAAAATATATTTTTCCACACGTAATTTCTTATGTAGGCTACAGAGTATAGAATTGATCTTTTAACCAGTGGGTACTATTAAAACTCAAGAGAAACAACAATATTGAAGTAGGCATTTGAACATGACACTTTTGAAAACTTATTATTGTCAAAATAAATAAATGTGGTGGTGCTAAAAATAAATGAAATTTAGTCATATGAGGTAAATAATTTCATTGATTTTTTAATAGAAGATGGGAAAAGATAGAACTATCAAATCAAACTGACAATACCCTAATATGAATTTCTCTAATAATTTTAGGAGCAACTCATTATGCTAACTGAGTCATAACTTGCATATATTTAATATATTTAAGTTATTCATACATGTGAAATATATAGGGAAAGAATTTAAGAAGCAGAATGTGTAACCCTTATCATTTTTTGCCTTTTACATCATTTTCATTAACAAATCATGAAATTATAAAATAATGAAGCTGGGTGCAATGGTATATCTGTAATCTCAGTCCCTGATCAACCAAGAACTATAGTCTCAGTTCATGGGAGTCAGAGAGAGGAGGATTGCAGGTTCAAGGCCAGCCTCAGCAACTTAGCAAGACCCTCAGCAACTTAGTGGGACCCTGTTTGAAGATAAAACTTTATAAATGGGTTGGGGGTGTATCTCCAAGGAAGAATGCCCCTGAGTTTAATCCCCAGTACAAAATATAATCATAATAAACCACTAACTAAAAACTAAATAAAAATAAAACAAATTAGTAATAACACACCATAACCATTAATGGTATGTTTTTAGCATTGTGCTTGAGTGATTTCAATTAGCTGCGAAGGGATCTTTAAACAGCAAATGTACTTGGTAATGTTTTCTCTAGGTTTGCACAGTTTTTAAGTTTTTTTTGTCACAAATGTGATACTGGGTAGTTTCTTTTGAGATTTAGATCTTGTGTAAACCATATGCTACTTAAATTCCATTGCCCTGCATTTGAAATCTTGCATTTTCTTGGAGACACACTGGAATTTTTGTTCCTCTCTGCTCGTGAACCTTTAGATTTACACATCTGATAGTATCTGGGCTCCTTTTGCTTCAACTTGTCTTTATTCTTCATTCTTGATTCTAAACTGCCCTTTTTATATTAAAAAATCTATTTTTAACCTGATTTAAAGTTGACCTTATTTTACTAATTTGGGTCATTGCTTCTATTCCTGCCAGTTTGAATACACCGTTTCTTTTCGAGGTAAAGTGGCACTGGCTTATTATTTGAACACTTTTTCATGTCAGTCTTTCCTCAGGTATCAGATTTTTAAGTGTTCTCCAAATGTTCATCTCCCAGTGTAAAGAGGAATATTGTCATTGGCTGTAGTCTAGAAAGAAAATGGTTCACTTTTATATCTGTGTTGCTTTATCCATACTTAAATAAATGTGATTCTGATTTATTATTAAATGTATTTAAAACAAGAAAGATATTAGTAGTATTGTTATCAATTAAAACAACCATCTTTCTCTTCACTTGTTTAGGTGACATGTATTTAAATACTTGTGAATTTATGGCATTGTGTTGACATTGTGTTAGGCATAGGTTCAAAATGATGAATCGGAAATGAAATGTGCTCTCTGGGATTTTTGTCTGAGTGTTGAGATTAAGTATGTTCACAAACATACAATATAGAAGCTCATATGACATGCTATATATATATATATAAACATACATACATGTATATATATAATGTATATATACATTCTGAAGTTCTAATCATATATATATATATACACACACACACATATATATATATATATATATGTGTTTATATGTGTGTGTGTATTATCTATAGGAATTGCTCCACAAGTAACAGGGCTTAAGAGAGTTTGTATACCATGCCTTCTCTTTTTTTAGTTCCTATGTATATTTTCAGCAAGCAGTGAAATATATTCCTCTTAAGTAATTTCTTTTTCATAAATTGTCAAAGCCACAAAGTTTTCAAGGCCTAGTGAGGCTGAGGTTATTCGGTGACAATGCTCTTGGATTTTAGAAGTTAATTTATTTTTTTATATCAGAACAATGAAAAGTTAGTTTTTTTTAAAGATAAACAAAATTTAAAAATCTTCAGCTAGACTAAGGAGAAGACTTAAAATCAGTAATGAAAAACAAGAAATTATAACTGATACCATAAAAATACAAAGGACCATAAGAAAATACTTTGAATAACTGTATGTCTACAAATGGGAAAGCCTAGAAGAAATGGATAAGTTACTGTGCATGTATACTTACCAGGTCTGAAATAAGAATATAAAATCTAAACAAATAAATAATGAGATTAAATCAGTAATAAAAAAATCTCCCATCCTAGGAAAGTCCAGGAACTAATGGCTTCACTGTTGAATCCTGCCAAACATTTAAGAAAAGAACTAGCGTTGATTCCTCATATTCCAAAAACTTGAAAAGGGATAATTTATAATTTGTAATCAAATCATTATTTTGTTGCAAGACCATATATTGGTCATGATTCGGTGTCAAGACCATGAGTGGTTTTAGGAAATTGTAAAGTAAGACAAGAAGTCATGGCAGTAATAGTAAGGGATAAATTAATAGATTTAAGAATGTGGTTTCTGAGGTTCTAATCATGTATCTTTCTCTATCATATTGCTCTCTAAGACCACAATCTTTCTTGCAGACTCCTTTGCCTGTCAAACTTCCTTAAATGTTACTGTTCTTGGCCCTCTTTCCTAAACCCTTCTCTTCTCTCAGTTCTCTGCCCTTTAAAGAACTTGTTCACATTTATTCTGTGTTGGCAGAATCTAAAATAGTCCTTAATACTCCTGTCTCATGATGTCTACACTCTGTATTGTCTTTGTCTTTTCTACTCAAGTGTGGACCAGACCTATGAAGTAATGGGACATCCCTAACCTGATTATATTATATAGCCAAACATATTTTGAAGATATATTTATCCTCATCAGTTGACTTTGAGTTCATCAAAGTTAATACATTCTCCTGATGGCCTTCAAGAAAAAAAACTCCTTGTATAGAGAGAGAGCCACACAGTCCAAGAGGACAGATGGCCTCTTGGAATTGAGGTCAGGCCCAGTTGTCAACAGCAAGTCAACTTCAGTCCTACAAAATCTAGGGACTATATTTGACTAAAACCTAATGAGTTAGAATTGAACCCTACGACTCAGATGAGACTGTACTCATAGCAAACATTTAATTTCTGTCTTGCAAAACCCAGACAGAGAGTCCTATTAGTGAAGCCCTGCATATAGACTTCTGACTGACAGAACTGTGAGATTAGAAATGTGTATTCCTTGAAATCACCAAAGATTTTGGTAATTTATTATTTGGCATAGAAAACTAATACACATAGGTTTAATTGCATCCATCACCAAAACCTGATGGATGAAGCATAAAGAGCCCCGGATTGCCCTTCAGAGCTCCAGTATTTCCTGTTTTTATACCATCTCTATCCAGATGGTCCATAGATGATTAGAAACCAGCATGTCTCACAGAGTTCATTATCTCACCTCCAGTTGAGCCCTGCTCTTTGTTTCTTATTCAGTGAAGATTTTCACGATCTACCATTTAAGCAAGAGATATGAAGGCATAGAAGTCACTTATAATTCCATTTTATTTTCCTCGTTTTCTGTACTTAATCAGATACCGATTCCAATGTATTTTCCTACTCCAGTATGTCTTAAATCCAACTACATGTTTTTATCCTACAGCCAAATACTGTTCAGACCAACATCAGTGCTCACCTTGACTATATACAGACTTTTACCTGTTTTTCCTGACCTCTTATGGCCCCCTCCTATGCATTCTTCAGACTGCAACTAGTGTGGTCTTTGTATGATATAAGCATGTGTCAGTCCCTCTTGAAAACACTGTGATGCCTCCCCAAGGGCCTTAGGGGAAAAATGCATATTTTTTACATACTTTACAGGTTTCCTTGGATGTTGCTCTTATAGATTCCTTAATCTTCATATCATGGCATTGCTGTTCCCCATAATCCTAACTAAGTAAGGCACAAAGAACTATTTCCTCAAAATGCTATATATCTTTGCTTTTTAAAATTTGACTGTGCCAGTCCTTTCTGCTTTAGAAACACAGCATATTTTTTTCTAATATGTTTGGCATACCTCTTAACAAGGCTGAGTATTGCTTTAATGGCATTGTCATTAACTCATTTTATTGTATTATAAGAATTTCCACAAAATAACATTGCACTGAACAGTCTCTGACACTGTCCATGGGGATTCCAATTTGCAGGGCTAGCTTTGATGGTCTTTTCTTTGCTTTCTGAATTCTTCTCTTCCCTCATTTCTAGTTGAGGCTTCTATTTTCCCTTGGGATATAGTCTATTAGTGTGGCCTGGCTAATTGAGGCAAGATCTATCTATGACCCAAGATATTGTTCAGTAGTAACCAACACCTTCCAACACCTCCCATCCCCTAAACCACTTACTCTCAGAGGTTGCATTCTGGAAAACTACCTGCTAAACTAAGGCAGATAGCATCAGTTATAATACCATTGCAATCTCCTAAAACTCTCAATGATATTTGTTTTTAATATGCAACACTCTCTTAAAATTTTAAAGCAAACGAAAAAAGCATATAAAAATCGATTGGTTTATAATAAATCTAAGAGGTTGTCAAAATTTGGTAAAATGTGGCCTTGATCATTAAATGAGTAAATTTGGCTCTACTCCAAATTCTGCTATTTGTGATAATTACTTTCTTCTAATATATGTGATTTTAAAATCTATAATATGATACCACTAGGGTAAATAAATTATACAGATTATTTAGGTATACTGTTTACTTTTAAAACCCTAGGTCTAACATAAACGTGAGAGAAACAATATTTCCTATCATGGAGCTCCCTTGACAGCCCACAATTCAAATGATTTAATAGACTGCCTACTCTGATTATCCAAAGTTTATAGATGATTTGTTAGTTACTCCAGGTTGAAGATGGCAGCTGTAGGAATAGCCAGCCAAGATAAAAGGAAAATGTTTGTCCAATCTACGACTTCAGTTATTTGATTCATGAGATTAGCTGTCAATTGTGGAAATCTTCTGTGTCCTACGACATTAGTCCTTCCTTTTGGATTAAAAACAAAATTCAAATACTTATTCTGCTACAAAAAAAAGGTCACCCCTCAGACTAGAAAATAGCATAACATGATAGAGTCCAGTGATCAGGATGAGAGAAGATATTTCATGCTTTTTCCCCACTATATTAACTCCAGTCAGCTTTCCCACAATCACATTCAGTCAACAGTCGTTGAATGCTAACCATTTCTAAGGCCAGTGCTGGGCAAGGTGGACATGCCAGGAGGCACCTGTTCACAGCAGTGAGTAATGGAGAGCGATGAGAGTGTGCCTGGGGGCAGCACAGAAGAAAAGGAGTATGTATTTTTATACCAAAAAAAATAATTCTACCAAAAATGATTAATTCTCAAGCTCCAAAGAAATTTTATTTGGTGCTAAGCTCTATAAATCATGGATTCCTCCCAAGAAAAGTTTACATCATTCAGTTAAATCACACTTGAGAGATTTGCTTGGAATTTATCATTTAGATCACAGCTGAAAAAGTAAATAGATTTAAATCCTTTGACTCCGAGTGGAACTGCATATGCAAGAGTTCTTTTCTTGGCATCCCGTTTGCATTGTGTGTGCAGAAATGATTTGCTATCATTGTGCTCACAGTCAGAGAGCTGCACACACCGGTCCCTAACCAGAGGCTGCAGTAAATACACACCACATGGGGACTTACATAAAAGGTAATCGCTGGGACGAAACTGGCATCAACAGATATTTTTAATTGTAGATGTTCACTGTGTACAAACAATATTGTTCTAGATCATCATTAACATTTTTATAAGATGTGTTTTCAGTTATATGAATTAGAAATTCCCAGAAATGTTTTCTTTTTCCCTTCTGTGATATTATTCTGTTTTGCATAATTTACATCCTCATGACTAGTGGTCTCTTAACCAAAATGGCACATGTTAATGTAATCACTCATGTCTCCCTTATAGCAGAACTTGCCCACTCTCATAAAATTCATGCAAATAGTGTTAAAAATTTTTTGAAAAAGAAATAGTGTTCTTCAGTTAAACAACAAGAATGCCTTTAAAGAAAATATTTATAAGGAAGATATTTATACTTTATAACTACTTATTATTGCCAAGGTATAAATGGATTATGAATATTATTGGAACTAGGCTTTGTAGCTTTTATGCATGTATTTGTTTTCAGAGTTGTTATCATTGTGATTATAGAATTTATATTTAGTTAAAGAACATTTTAGTGAACCTTACCAACTTTCTAAAAATTAATCTATCAACATATAAATGATAAAGTCCACTGTATAACTATTATAGCATTAAGAATGCCAGAAAATATTTTCATTACTTTAATGGTGAAAGGATAAAACCACAAATGAAGATTGATAGATTTAACTACATGAAAAATGAGAAACTAGATTTTTAAAATAATGTAGTTTTATAAAACACAAAGGATAAGAACAACTTAAAATGTCTTATTATATCTTTGATAATCTATTAACAAATTGAAAGTATAATAATAGGGCCTGAGATGTAGCTTTGTGGTAGAGTATGTGCTTAGCACGTGAAAGACCCTGGGTTGCATCCTCAGCGTTATAAAAACTAAAAATGAAAATGCAGCCGGGTGTGGTGGCGCACACTTTTAATCCCAGTACTTGGGAGGCTGAGACCGGAGGATCCGGGCTCGCGGACAGCCTCAGCTACTTAGTGAGGCCTTCTGCAACTTTCTGAGACCCGGTTTCAAAATAAAGTATAAAAAAATAGGGCCAGGGTTGTAGCTCAGAGGTAAAATGCCCCTGGGTTCAATCCCCAGTACCGCAAAAAAAAAAAAAGAAAATGCAAAACTACTATCAACATTGCTTGTTCTATGTGAGCTACAGCCCACTCTGCACTTTTATAGATCAAACTTAAAGTTTCATTTATCTTTATGCTCAAATTAATTTTTCATTCATTCATTCCTTTTTTGCCAATGAAGAAATTATTTATAGACATTTTCTTTACTGTCTTAGTTCTGTTAAAAGCACGTATAACCTTGGAACATCTCAAGGTCTCATTGCTCTCAACATATCCCAAAGGAGACTCCCGAGGCCTATACTGTCTGTCCTGAAACTGTCAATACTCAAAGTGTAGATTGAGGATAATGAGATTCCAATAAGAAGGAAATTCATTTAATGAGATGATAATTGTGGGAACACTTCAAGTTTTTACTTGATAAGTTTGTTACATATTGAATTTGTTTATATATAATGATGTGATATTACCTACAAAAAACTAAGTTAAAAATCAAGATAATGTATGTTGGCTATCAGTTTCTGCAAAAATAAATTCACTGAAGAATGATTTGAAACTACGGTAATGTTACTCATGCATCCGTACACAAATTATAAAAATATCAATAATATTGGTGGGTTGATTATGTGAAAATTAATGATCAAGTCCTATTTATAGATTTGAGCCACATTTTTTGCTATATAGTAGCTCTAATTATTCATTACAAGAAGAGTTCTTATTTCTGTATTCTTTCTAACAATGTGATATGCTGTCTCTATAGTTAGGAAAAGTATATAAATGTATGTGTGTTGGGAAGCGTGGTGTTTCAAATTTTTAGGAGTGAATATTTGTCTATGGCAACATTTTCAAATTTTAACACAAATAAAAATCAATTGGTCATTCCAGAAATGATGGAATAGGTGGCTTAAGTGACTCATTCACAGAGAACTAGAAATGTTGCAATTAAATATAAAATATCTATTTGTCCAAAGGTACAAAAACACTGCAATTATCTACAAGAGTAAAGGACAGAGGTGGGGACAAAGTGCAGGGCTGCTTAACCCCATAGCCATCTTCTCATTCCAATGGCATGACAGGGAGACTGGAGAAATGAGCAAAGTTTTGAAGACAACTACTGAAGTAAAGGGCACAAGATAGAGGGGGAGCAAATACCCAAGCTCTGGATAAAATTTATTCAGGAACTGAATTCCACCTTGCAATGATCTTAATCCTTGATTAGTTTATAGTAATGGCGGCTTAAATGTTTGAACCACCAGCCAAATTTTTAGCTCAAAGACAATGACTTTCCTGGAAGTAAATGCTATCAAAAGCCACGAGTTATCAGAAATGTTCTGATAAAATTGCAAACACATATAGAAAAAGAGTAGAAGATAGAGTTGAAATAGACTAGAAATTTAAAGTGATTAAAAATTTTTAAAAAATACATTTTTTTAAAAAAATAAAGTCTTCCAGGGACTACATATAGTGTATCAAATACAAACTTTGTATCAAATACAAAGTATTTAATTTTGATACAAAGTATTTGTATTTGATACAAATATAAACTTTGTATCAGATACAAAGTATTTGTATCAAATACAAAGTTTGTATCAAATACAAACTTTGAAGGATCATGTTCATAAAATTAAAAGAAAATATTAAAAACTGGATAAAGTAAAAAAGAAGCAATAAAGTTCATAAACTTAAAAAATGAATATTTAATGGTTAGAATCAATATTACTAAAAAGAATTTAACAATATATTTTATAGAACAAAGGAAAATCTATATTTAAGCACAAAGAGGAAAAGAAAATATCATACACAAATAATATGGGAAAGGAGAATATTTATACGCAATGTTAACCTTAGAAGAGGGGGAGAGAAAAAATGAAGATATGTAATATTTTAAGATAGTATCTGACAGTTTTCCAAAAGTGATGAAAAACATCAATCTTTGACTGCAATAAATCCTACTAACCCCAAGCTGCATAAATACAAATAAAACCACACCAAAGAACACCATTATAAAACTGCTGAATGCTGAAGATAAATATAAAAGAAAAATATTCATATTAAATAAATAAAAGGATATAATCCTCAAAATAAAAATAAAAAGATTTAACTACTATGGCAATAGTTATAATAACATATATCACTCCACTTTAAGTGTTCTTTTTGTTGTATTTTACCTCCATATTATATATACACTTCACACACAATTTGTGATTTTGATTCAAACAGGTTAATGTTTATAGTAATTAAAAGCCTAAAAATAGATCCCTCTTGTCATGATTAATTATAGAGTGTCCTATGAAATTCTCATGTATTAAGCTCAGGTTTGTCACATAATGGATTTATCTGGTGGAGGCCCAGGCCAGTAGGGTGTGGCTAGAGAAGGTGGTCCCTGTGGCTGTGACCTGAGGGATTATATATGGGTCCTCCTCCTCTTGTTCTCTCTCTCTCGCTTCCAGCCATCATGATGTGAGAGCAAAGCCTTGTGCTCTCCCTCTCTCTGCTTCCCACAACCACCATGCCCTGAGATCTGCAGTCCCCGCCTCACATGGACTAAACCCCAGTATCTGCAAGGAAAACTGTGAGCAAATAAATCTTCCTTTCTCTAAGGTACTTGATCAAGTTTTTGGATTATAGTTGTGAGAACGCCGACCAACGGAAACACCTATATTCCCTCACATTGTTACCATCTCCAGGATCTTTATTGCTTTTGGTAAATCCAGGTTCAGACCAGATATGATTTCAACTTGAAAAGCTACCTTTTGTATTACTTATAATGCAGTTCTGTATGAGATTATATTGTTTGTGTGTTGTGTTATCATAACAAATTGCCACAAGTTTACCAGCTTTAACAACACTAATTCAATATCTCAAATTTCTCTAGTTCAGAAGGCCAAGTGGATTTGTACTACCTGGCTAAAATTTTACATGTTGATGACACCAATTGTTAGTGAAGGTATGGAACAACTGTAAATCTCACATTGATGGAGAAAATATAAATTTATTTAACCACTTTTACAAATCGGTTCACAGTTTCTAATAAACTTGAACTCTTGAAATTGCCTGCTATCAGACCCAGAAACTCTACTACTATATACACCCAATGGGAATGAGCATATGTGTTTGTTTACATTAGTCTATGTTTGCATATTTCCTTTGTAATATTCCTTAATTTGTCATATTTTGTAGTTGGTATGTATTTTCACATTTTTATTCCTTAATAAAATATTTAAATGGTGTGAATATAATTTGGGGGAGGAAGTTACATACTCTAGCAATGTTTATGTGATGGTAGTTGTTAATTCTTCAATCCATGATGATTAGTTTTTATATTGGTAAAACAGAAACGAATGAAGAAAAGTCTCAGAACCATATAACAAATTCATAGATGTATGCATTTAGACAGTATTAAGTGGGTATTTGTGATAAATGGACAAGTGAATGCAAATATCAGTGTAGAAAAGCTTTCTTAAGACTCCGAGTATAACATTTTCATTTCAAGATGCAGAAATTGACACCCTAAGAATGGCATGTTCTTATTTTAAGTCATAGGTATTGGTGATATACCCAGGAGCAAAATTTCGTACTTCCCAAATCTCTTTTCTAAATTCTCTTCTATGTCATCTTAATTCACAAGTCACAAATGTAAATTTTAACAAACTAGATAAGATATTTGCACTTAACTTGAAGTATAATACTTTTAAATATAAAACTTACTTACCATTATGTATTTACTTTCTTATTTGTTGTTATTCCAAATAAGAAAAAAAAAACTTTGATGATCAATTTGAAGCATAGTTTATAGAGTTTCAACTCAACAAAAGAATCATTCAACAAAACTGATATAAATTTGTATCTCTAGGAAACCAAGGAAATATTTATTCCAAATATAAACCAAGGCCAAATAGAAATCACAGCCAAACTTCTTCCAGTTCTTCACCACACTGCCCAGGAACATGCTTACCCTTGGGGCATCTCTGCATTTCAAGTCCCTTGCCCCTTCATTAAACAATGTGCTGAGTGATAACATGGATGTTCTCTAAGGATTCATTTCACCTCAAATGATTGAGTCACCAATTTCTATTTCATCTTCAGTGAATTGGCTTGATAATTCAAATCTGTTTGATAAAGCTTGGATGAAAAAAGGGATGATTTAACACAGCAGGAGTATACTAGTTGCTCTGGGAAAAGTTTCTCAACTCCTTGAGAGATATTCAAAACAGAAAAGAACATTTTATGCTTGCGTATACCTGCAAATGCTGTAGTAATCTTTCATCAATCTGGATAAAAACTAAGTAGGCTATGATAGAAGGCAGAAGCTCTCATCTGTCTGCCTGTTAATGGGCCACCAATGCCCATGTTAATTAAAAAACATATCTGTCCTTCAATCCAGAAGAGAAGGTAATTGTTTGTAAGAGAATGTTTCCTAATTGAAATAACCAAGTTCTTTACAATAAGACTTAAGCAAGATTGAACAATAAGATATATATTTTTAGAAGACTGAATAAAAGAGAAGGACCACATGGTTGAGAGAAAGTCTAGGGCAATGAGAGAAACTAGCAAAAAAAGAATGTGGAAGCTCCTGCACTAAAATTCCACATTCCTAAAAGAATAAAATGATTAGATCACTTAACAAATAAGTATTGAAAATGTGTTTTTATTAATGATCAAATGAATACTAGACTTATATACTAACTTAAATTAACATCAAAATACTCCTCTTTAAATATCTGACAATTATTTCATAGCTTAGCTTCATTTCCTATAGTCCAAACATCATTCGCATGTTATATTTTAGCATTTTCTCTCCAAACTGATAGATATCTAAAACAGCTTCAGTAACAGAACTTTAATTATCACAAGTATGTATTAATGAAGAAAAAATAACCTATCTAAATTAACCTTTGTTATTTAGTGACTAGAGCACAGTCTACATGTTTGAAAATGCACACTCTTAGAACAGAGAAAAAGTAATTATACTTTTGTGTTATTGGACAAATTCATTTTATGTTGTCAATATTGTTTCAAGATTCACAATTACTTCTGAGGTATAAGAGTTTTCCAAAGAGTATCATATGCTGAATCTTATTTGACAAGACATTTTGGAGTTTCTGAATTCTCAAGTGCAGCTTTTCAGGAAATACATTTTGTTTACTTTTACTACATTTTTTGTTGTAATTGGATTCTCTCTGTTCAATAAGAAAATTATTAATTAATGCTTGTAATTCTCTAAATTTCTTTGATGGTGAAAATCAAACTTTTGGAATCATATCACTGAATTCTTTTTCTAAATAAATAGACACTGGAATATGTACTTTGGATAACAGAAAAAGCCATGAATTTCACAAACATTTATAATGATATGTTTGTATGTATCTAGTAGAAGATAAATAAATGAATATCATAATTTTAACTTGGGTGTTTGAAGAGGGAAACACACTATAGCACATGATGTACATACACAAACCTACAAGACTCAATCACTATCCGGAGCATGAAAGGGAGGGAAGGGAGAGGGAATAGGGTGGGATTGGAGGGAGGGCTAAATGTGCAATGTGTGCATGTATGATGTTCATAGCCTGACATATATCAAAATGTATAATTACAATGCACCAATAAATGAACATACAAAAAGAAACATAGCATTAATATGCATTCAGAAAATGTTTATAAACATCATATTTCTGAGTTTTTATCTCTTGAAATTAAAAGAGAACAAAATTTAAAAATTGTGAGAGCAACTAACAGTGTTTATTCACTTATTTTCCCACAATCCAATTAAATTATAGAAAAATATTAATCTCTTTGGACAATGATGGGATAGAAAGGACTAGATCCAGTTTCCTGATTAGACATCTAGGAAATAGGAAAAAATGTATGTATGAATAAAACAACTATTTTCAAAGGCTGAACAACAACACTGAGAGCATAGGCATATATATAATCCTGGGAGAAAGAAAAGTATATGAGGTATATCCTAAAATGGTTCATGCTTCAGGCAAGGAGGCACAGTTTCAACCAAAGAGCAGGAAAGATCTGTAGAGTCTGGCATCATTACTAAATTGAGGAGACAAAAGTCAGAGTTCATAGATATAGCTGGAGGTGATGGAATAGAGTTCTGAAGAAAGGAAAATATTTAAGAGCTTCAAAATCTTCATACCTTTTCATCTTTATTGAATGTTAAGACATCATCGGTGCATAGGATCGTGTTACCTTTTCTTTTCTGTGAAAAAATACCTGAGAAAAACAACTTCAATGAGGGAAGATGTATTTTGGCTCATAGTTTCAGAGGTTTCAGCCCATAGTCACTTTTCCCCAGTGCCGTGGCCTGTGATGGGGCAGAACATCGTGGCAGAAAGTGTGTGTCAGAGTAAAACTGCTCACCTCATGGTGGGAGGGAAGCAGAAATAGAGAGAGGCAGAGGCAGGAAACAAGATGTACTTTCATGGACACACCCTCAGTAGCTACTTCCTCCAGCGATTCTCTACCTGCTAAGTAACCACCTCCCAAAGAGTGCCACCCGCTAGGGACCAGGCCTTCGACACAATGAGCCTGCGTTTGGACCATTTCAGATTCAAACCATCATACGGGTGGAACTCCACAAGGTCATGCAATAGACTGATAATCTAGGAGTTGGCTGGTTTCTAGGGCTTACAAAAGGCTGGGAATTATTTCTGTCCTCACCAGATCAGGATCATCCGTAACCAGATGCAACATTCACAAGAAATTCCAGAAAGGCCCTGCCTACATAATGGAATAAAATAAGTCAGAGAGTAAATGTTATTTTAGGCGATCCTAGTAAAATGTTAAAATAAGCATCATGCTGATCATATTTAATTGAAAGTTAACTGACAGCTTACTAAAAGAGCTTACATTAAAGAAATAATACAAAATTCAAAATTTAATACATTCAACAATAATGATAATAAAAGTACTAAACATGCTAAGACATAGGAAAAAATAAACACAAAATAGAAAGAAATTCAGAAATCAGAGAGATGGTAGAATAGCAAATATAATAAAATAGGTATTAAAAGTTAATAAAAATCTTAAACACATGTAGGAAGATTGTAAAGAGGAAAATGAAGAATATAATAAAAGACTAAAATTAGCTGGGCATGTGGCATAAGTCTGTAATCACAGTACTTGAGAGGCTGAGACAGGAGCATCACAGGTTTGAGGCCAGCCTCAGCAACTTAGTGAGACCCTGTTTCAAAAATGAAAAGATAAAATAAGGTTGGGAGTATGGCTTGGAGATAAAAAAGCCACTGAGTTCAATCACCAGTAACAAAACAAAAAAAATAAGTCCAAAATGCAATATATTAAATAAAAATCCACTAGGTAATATTAATGGCATTAGTAAACTTGGAGAATGAACTATTAGTCAACTTGAAGATAATGCAATGGAAATTGTTTAAACTAGAGCAGAAACACATAAAGAGACAAAAATAAGTAAAAAAGAATGAAACCTTAGTAATCAGTGGGATGACAGCATGTGGTTGAACTTATATGTAATTGAGGGCCGAGAAAGACAGACTAGAAAGATCAAACATTTTCCAGATTCGATTACTAACCAAATCCCCAAAACCCATGAAACAACGTTAACAATGCTCCAGCAAAATAAAGAAACAAAAGTAAAATTGACCACGGGTTTCTGGTGAGAAACTATGCGTTCCAGAAGACATGAAAATATTATCTTGAGTTATTAAAGAAATTGTCAATCATACACACACACATATATTTTGTTCAGTATCCACTGAAAATATATTCTTAAATAAAGATGGGGATCTGGGCATGGTGGCACACACTTGTAACCCCAGTATTTGGAAGGCTGAAACAGAAGGATTGCAGGTTCATGGCCAGCCTCAGCAATTTAGTGAGACACTGTTTCAAAGATAAAAAATAAAATAGGGCTGGGGGTGTAGCTCAGAGGTAGAATGCCCCTGGGTTCAATCCCCAGTGCCAAAATAAATAAATAAATAAATAAATAAGAAAAGACCTTTTAAAACAATCAAAATAAAATAAAACAAAATAATAAAAATATAAGGGGATATTTTATCAGTAGATTTGCACTATAAGAAATGTAAAGGAATATAAGTGAAAAAAGTGATAACAAAAAGTCATGGATATACAAAACAGAATAGAATATGATAAATAACAAATATATAAGAAAATTATGTAAACTTTTAATCTTAGTGATAGTTTTATTTTAAATAAAGGAAATCATGCATTATAGGAGATGTAACCCATGCAGAACTATAATAGTAAAAACATAATGAGAGAAGGAAATGGAAATATGTTGATGTATAATTCTTGAATTAGACACAACGTAGTATATTGTTATTTTAAGAAGATTGTGGCATTAATATGATATATTTTAAGGTGTATAATATTCACCAAAAATAAAAAGCTATGATAAAGTACCCTAAATAATAAGCCTTTAGTAGGGATAAATTAAGATATTCAAAAGTCTGTTAATCAAAAAAATATTAAATTAATCCAAAATAGTTAATCTAAGACAGGAAATAAAGAAGAGGGGTGGCAAACAAATGAACAAAAGGTAGGAATTGAAGAGTTCAAACCAATCATATGGTTAATATCATTAAATAAAAATGGCTTGAAAATTCCCATTAAATATTATACATTACCAATCTCATTAAATAGCATACATTATATTGGATTAAAAAATCATGACTAATTATGTGCTATCTATAAAAAAATATTTCCAGGGATAGAGAGGGACATTTCATAATGATAAAAAGTTCAATTAAACAAGAAACTCTAAAAATCCTAAATATGTATGACCCTAATAACTGAACTTCTAAATATATAGAAACAAAAAACTCAGAGTGGAAGAAGAAATAGGAAAACCTACAATTACTATTGGAGATGTCTACATTCCTCTCTCTCATTAACTGGTAAAAAATTACTTTGAAAATTATTATAAATACAAAAGACTTGAAAACCCTATCAAATATCTTAGCATAATAGATATTTACAAAACACTCATCAATTTCTTTCCAATGAAAATATGCATTCTTTTCAAGGACACATGGAAAATTCATCAATCAGGAAAACATACTGTGTGTAAAATTAATCACAATAAATTTGAAAAATTGCTGTTGCATAAAATTAATCTCTAACCAATATGGGAAAATAAGCAAATTACCAACTGGAGAAAAAATAAAAATCAACAAATGCTTAATCACTAAACAAACAGTTTAAAATAATCATTTAGCAATTCATCCCCACTTCATACAAGCAGTAATACTCAAAATGATAAAAAACAAACAATTTCATTGAAAATTAAATTTTCCAATTAAAGTAATATCTAGCAATGTAGATTTTAACTTTTGTTTATTAAATCTCTTAGAAAATAACTAATATTTATTTATACTTCCGTAAAAAGTATTTTAGAAAAAATGGAAATCAGTAAATTCAGGTTTGAATCTGCCATTTGTTCTATAACTTCCTAATTACTTACACCTACATATTGGTAAAATTAAAATTGTTTCAAACCTATATTGTTAATGAAAAATCTCCAGTAAATAACAAACAAATTTAATGTAACAACACATAGTTCTAAATGGGTTAATGGACAGGATTTATGCTACAAAGACAAGTCTAGACAAAGAGGGGTTCACAGATTTAAATATATCTTTTATTTCTTAAGAGGTAGAAATACCTGAAGCAAATATATCAATGTGGTTTACATTTAAAAAACCCAATTAAGACTTGATAAATTAAAATATAAATTATGCATGTGTATGTTATACTAGAAAATATATTTCTTGAGAAAAATTGAGATATTCTAAAGTAGAAACAGGACAAGTTAGTAAATATGTTTTAAAATCTATTGCTATAGGGATTCAGTTTCTGGCAATGACATAGACAGTTCATTAGACAAAGCCTTCCACATGAACAACAGCTATAAATTATTAATAAAATTAAAATAAAAAATAGCCACCGGAGGCTACTGGAAAATGAAAAAAAAGTGGGCAAAATCTGAGGGCGACCATGCATTGGAAAGAAGGGAATAAGTTTAACACTTGATGTATCATGGACCTTGGCCTAAAAGCAGGTTGCAGCTAGAACCATGGAGAGCATTTAAAAGTCAATAAAAACCCAGCAGTCTTACTGGCTTGAAAAACCAGAGGACAGGTTTGGGGAAAACAGAGTAGCTAGAAATTAAGAGGAAAAATGAAATAGAAAGAACAGAACATTCCAAGAAAAAGTATAAGTGGAAACTGTATTACCTTTTATCATAGAAGTTACAAAACATCACTTCCACAGGAGTCACAGGCCTGCCCAGGTGTAAGGGAAAAGATCATAGGCTACCAATTCTTGGTGAAGGAGTGTCTACATCACCCTGTAGTAGGTGTATAAAAGGTAGTGTAGTGTGGTAGATAGAAAAATGATGCTCTTCAAAGTATCCATACCCTAGTCCCTAAAACCCAAAACCTGTGAATACTTTACCATCCACAGCATAAAGATTTGCAGATGCGAGCCTGGCGTGGTGGCGCATGCTTGTAATCCCAGTGCTTGGGAGGCTGAGAAAGGAGGATCGCAGGTTCACAGCCAGCCTCAGCTACTTAATGAAGCCCTCCACAATTTAGTGAGACCCTGTTTCAAAATAAAAAATTAAATAGGGCTAGGGGTGTAGCTTAGAGGTAGAATGCCCAAGTCCAATCCCCAGTACCGCAAAAAAAAAAAAAAAATTGCAGATGTGATTAAATGTAAGGACTTGAGGTTGTAGATTATCCTATATTATCCAGATGAGCTCAAACTAATCAGAGTCCTGAAAAGTGGAGAGTCTTTCCTGGCTCTGGGCAGAAGACATGTGTGTAGAGGAGCATAAAAGAGTGTCAGAAAAATACACTGACTTTGGTGTTGAAGATGGAGGATGGGTGCCAGGTGAAGGCATGTGGGCAACCTCTGGAAACTGGAAAAGGCAAGAAAATAGATTCTCCCTCTAGAACCTTCAGGAAGAAACTCAGCCATGATAACATCTTGACTTAACGCCTGGATTCACTTGACCCACACCACTGTACGATAATACATGTGTATTGCTTAAAACCACTAAATTTGTGGTAATGTAGTACAGTGGCAATTGATAACTAAAGCACATAGGATATTCTAGACGTTCCACAAAGGGGGGACATCTGCACCTAAGTCCTGTCTCAATTTCAGCTAATCCCTTATTATAGTCTGGGCTTGAAATGCCCCCTGAAAGTTCATGTGTTGACAGCATGGTCCCCCAGGCAGGAAGGTTTGGAAATAGGGTACGATTGGAGGAGGTGGGTCACTGGACGCATGGCTTTGGGGACTATATATTCCCTGGCCACTTCCTTTCTCTCTCTTGCTGCCTCCTGTTGACCATGAAGTAAGACTAGCTTTTCCTCTTCCTCCACCATGCCCTAAAGCCCTGCTGCCAAGCAGTTTCTGCCTGGGAGCTGACCGGGCATGGAAACTTTGAAACCTTTAAAAGTGTCAGCCAATAAACCTTTCTTCCTTTAAGTTGTGCTTGTCAGGAATTTTGGTCACAGTGATGGAAAAGCTGACTTAAACGGCCCTAAACTAGGTATGCATTGAGCAGACAGTAATCAGATTGGCTGAAGAAGTAATCAGATAGCTGAAGAAGAATTTTAGCTCCTGCCTATCTGAGCTGTACGGCATTCATAGTTTGATTGCACACAAGGAAACTTTATACAGAAGAAAATAAGCTAAAACTTCTCAGAGAGACAAGGAAAATTCTGTCTCTACATTTAAAAAATTGGGAATGCAACTCAAATTTAATAGGCATATTAAAAAAAAGAACTTGACCTATATTAATAAAAATGTAGATGGATCATGAGATGATCTAGACATGGAATAAACAAACATGTATTTTAAAGAGGTTATTATACCTTGGCTGAATAAAAATGTAAGCATTTGTCATGATTAGTAACTATAAAAGGAATCTCAACCAAGAAATAAAAACATAAAAGTAACCAAATGCAAACTATAGAACAGAATATCTTATATAAAAACTAAATCTATATTCTAAAGTATATATTGAACCTAACAGAAAAAATCAGTAAGTTTGAGAATAGATCAATAAAAATCATAAAATACGTAGAAGAATAGTAGAGTATCAATAACTTCCAACATAAAGTGAAAAGGCTTGGTAACCATGTAACTGGTTTAAAAGTGCCAGAACTAAAGGAGAAAATGAGGCTGAAAAAAAATTGATGACAAACCAAAAATCTCTCAAGCCTTGGGAAATACTTTTCTTAGAAGATGGAAAGATCTTCCCTGCTCTTGGATAGGCAGAATAAACATCATCAAAATGGCCATCCTGCCAAAAATGATCTACAGAATCAATGCAATCCCTATCAAAATACCAACATCATTTTTCTCAGAGCTAGAAAAATCAGTCATTAATTTCATATGGAGAAACAAAAGACCCAGAATAGCCAAAGCAATTCTC
>PVJS01028342.1:0-25572 GCA_004027185.1 Glis glis
TGTGTGCTGAGTGGGCACTCTACCACTTGACTATAGTATTCCATTTTAATTACTGTCCACATTTACAGTCTGATGTGCTTTCTGTGCCCATGAAGGTGTTAATAGCATGGCTTTCTTCTCAGAGTGTCCCAGTGTGGTTGATAAATTCATTGGTCCCCTTCGTTACAGTGTGCCCACTGTATTTACCTGGCTCCCTGTGGGTAGATGTTCCAGCTGTTTTCACCCACTGTTCTTGTGGTGCCGTTGCAGCCTGTGAGCACCGGCTCACATCTGCTGTTAGAAGCCTGCGCTGTGGAGCAGCGCCCTTGTTCTCAAAGGCAGGCAGGTCTGGAACAGGAGATGCTCAGGTGATTGGCAGCGGTGGACCGCGGTCACCTCTTCTGACCTTTCCCTCTGCAGCAGCGTGATGTCTTACTAATGAGCAGTCTTAAATCGGGTGGCCAATTATTGTGCTAGTCAGGATTAATGAAGCAGTATGATAAAGATGATGATGTTATGGAAATCTTGTCATAATTGTTGAACCGGGTGTGGTGGTGCACCCCTGTAATCCTAGTACTTAGGGGACTGAAACAGGAGGATGTTGGGTCTCAGCAACTTAGTGAGATGCTCAGCAACTTGGTGAGACCCTGTTTCAAAACAAAAAACAAAAAGGGTGGTGGGGGTGGGGGCGGGAGGTGGGGATGTAGCCCGGAGGTAGAGTGCCCCTGGGTTCAATCTGCAGTACCACAATGAAAAAAAAAATCGTCAAATTTCTAACAAGAAACAAAGCACTTAGTGCTGTGAGTGGCAGAAAGGTAGTTTATTTTAGGTCTTAGGTAGAAAAATTGTGACTGTATGCCAGATTATTACAGGTCAAGTGGAAGAAACTTAGTAGTTACTGTTTTTTTTTTGTGTGTGTGTGTGGTACTGGGTATGAAACCCAGGAGCATTCTACCTCTGAGCTATACCCCCATCCCTATTTTATTTTTTATTTTGAAACAGGGTCCCACTAAATTGCGGAGGGCCTTTCTAAGTTACTGAGGCTGGCTGTGAACCTATGACCCTCCTGTGTCAGGTTCCCAAGTACTAGGATTACAGGCATGCACCACCAAGCTGGGCTAGTCTATGCTTTTCTTGTGCTTTTTTCTTTTTGAACTAAATGAATTATAGTTTGTGTCTAGATCTCCAAGGAAAATCAGAGAAACAATACTGGAAGCTTCAAAGATTGGCTAATTTGGGAAAAGGTGTGTGATCGGGGAGTGTTTTTTGACTAACGCGTTTTCTATTTTGGTGGTGAGATTTTCATTTCTTAACATCTTCCTTATTCATATAACTTTTAGCTCATTAACCTTGCTCTCCACACTGCATAGTGAAGCCACTATTTCTAATTTAGTCTCCTGTGTTTAGCTTCTCAGAAGGTTTTTTAAAGAATGCTCAGAAGTGTGATTTAATTGCAAGCCTATTTGCACACTGTCAGGGCAAGGCAAAGAAGATGAGTCCGTGTTTAGAGAGTGCAACCTGTAGACCGCGTTTGTTAAACCTTCTTGTTGGTGTTCCCGTGCGCTCATACATATGTGCATAATGGTGTTGAAGAGACTTGTGTTATGTCCATATTTAGCTATTCCGTTGAGTTATGGGAAGCCCGTCCTCTGCCTTGTGCATTTGCTCATTTGGAAACCTTGTGTATGTTATAGAGACACTAGTGATTTGTTCCCCAGGCTCCCTGTGGGTTTTGTTCCATATTATAATCTAATTCCACCGTGCCACAGCCCCTATTCCTGAGCTGTTAATTTGTACATTTCGATGCAGTTTGTTTCGTCGTGTGTTTTGTAATCCAAGCTGAATGTAACGAGCTGTGTGCTTCAGGGACCTGGCTTTGCCTTGCCAATTAGAAGGAAGTAGCTGGCTACTGAGAAGGAATGTGTTTTAAATAAAACATGGCACCTCTGAGTGGGACTGACACTCATTTGGGAATAAAAAGATGTGGTTTTAACTCTGACTCAAAGGGGATCCAGTATTCAAAGTCGGCACGTTTCGGGGAGAAGAGGGTCAAGGTTCACCTCCATACAATGGTTTTGTAAATTTCCTATGTGACTACATAAATTTAAAACTTTGTCATTTCATATCTATTTCTTTCTTCATGAACATTTGAGACGTATGTTAACAAAAATTCTCTACATTCCCAAGTTAAATACTTGTTCATGTTTAGGAAGGGGGAGGGTATATGAAACTAGTATGTCAGCCTCTGATTTTTCTAATATATCAAGCCATAGCCGGGTGTGATGGCGCACGCCTGTCATCCCAGTACTTGGGAGGCTGAGGCAGGAGGATCACAGGTTCACAGCCAGCCTCAGCAAGTAGTGAGACTCATCAACCTAGCGAGACCCTGTTTCAAAATACAATTAAAAAAATTGGGCTGGAGGTGTGGCTCAGAGGTAGAATGTCCCTGGGTTTGATCCCCAGTGCCACCCCCAAGAACTTATGTATATATATATCAAGCCAAGTTTTCTTTTTTTTTTTTTTTTTGCGGTACCGGGGATTGAACGCAGGGGCGTTCTACCTCCGCGCTACACCCCCGGCCCTATTTTTTTTATGCTTTATTTTTGAAACCGGGTCTCACGAAGTTGCAGAGGGCCTCACTAGGTAGAGAGAGAGAGAGACAAGAGAGAGAGAGAGAGAGGAGAGAGGAGAGAGAGATAGAACGCGCGCGCATGCGTGCTGAGGTTGGCCACGGACCCGGATCCTCCGGTCTCCGCCTCCCAAAGTACTGGGATTACAAGCGTGCGCCACCATGCCCGACTTCAAGCCAAGTTTTCAATGTAACGGGGACACTTTCTTCCCAAAGATACTTGAAAATTATGAAGACAAATGTAACTGGGTGTGGTGGTGCACGCTTGTAATCCCAATACTTGAGGCTGAGAATGGAGGATCCAGGTTCGCGGCCAGCCTCAGCTACTTAGTGAGGCCCTCTGCAACTTCGTGAGACCCTGTTTCAAAATAAAGAATGAAAAACTGGGCAGGGGGTGTAGATCGGATGTAGAATACCCCTGGGTTCAATCCCCAGTTCCACACACAAAAAAATGAAGATACACGGAAAGTTTTGTTATTTATTTATTTATTTATTTATTTATCTATTTATTTATTTATGGGGGATTGAACTCAGGGGATTTCTACCTCTGAGCTACAGCCCCAGCTCTATATTATTTTTTATTTCAAAACAGAGTCTCACTAAATTGTGGAGGGCCTTGTTAAGTTGCTGAGGCTGGCTGCAAACCTGTGATCTTCCTGTCTCAGCCTCCCAAGTACTGGGATTACAACAAGCACATGCCACACGCTTAGCTAAATTTTGTAATCTTGTATGATTGTTATTTTTAGAGTATAATAGAATTTTGAGCCATCTGTAACTTAAGACTGTTTGGCAGTTTAGCTGTATTTTTCATCAAACATTTAAAAACATAGGTGGTTTTTTTGGGGGGAAGTACTAGGGATTGAACCCAGGGGCATTCTACTTCCAACTTAAACCCCCAGCCTGATTTTATATTTTATTTGGAAACAGGGTCTCACTAGGTTGCTGAGAACCTCACTAAGTTGCCGAGGCTGGCTTTGAACCTGCACTCCTCCTGTCTCAGCCTCCCAAAGACTGAGATTACAAGCATGCGCCACCACGCCCGGGTTAAACATAGGTGTTTTTGAATAGACCTTCACAGGCTAATGATTTACTAATTAATTCTGTAGAAAGACCCTCATAAATTGGTTCTGGTATTGTATTTGCATCTACTCTAAAAGTAATGGAATTCTATTTTTAGTTGAATCAAATAAACTCTAGAATTCAGCATTGGCATTAAAGAAAGCACAGAGTTGCATGTGTTTTTCTATATTTCACAGGACTTATTTTGGAGAAAATATGGGACTGTATTAAAAACTTTAAAACAAGGACATCAAGGGGGAAAGTTAGACATATGAAGACTTGGGGGTTTGTCACAGGAGAAGAGACTGTGAGGGTTAGGGTTAGGGTCTGTGAGGATCTGGAAGAGAGAGTTCCCAGTGTGAAGAGAGGTGAACCCAAGAGAGTGTCTCATATCTTAGGACTTAAACTTTGTGGAAATGTTTGAGTGGTTTCCCTCTATCAAGTAGCTTGGTTTTATAAACCATCATAAACCAGACGAAGTTCTTCTCTCAGTATCTTTAAAATATCCTGCAGAGCCCGATGTGGTGCTGCACGCCTGTAATCCCAGTAATTGGGAGGCTAAGACAGGAGGATCATGGGTTTGAGGCCAGCCTCAGTAACTTAGTGAGACTGTCAGCAACTTAGTGAGACCCTGTTTCAAAATAAAAAATAAAATAGGGCTGGGGGTTTATTCTTGTTAAATTTTTCAGATAACTCTAGTTGTATCATAAATAAATTTTACAACTCTTATTGTATCTAACTACGTTTGTAGAACCAGATGAATACCCTAGTGGTGTTTTGGTGTCTGAGGACTGGTGTGCTTTGTTGAGTAGCTTGGTTGAAAGATGCCTGGGACTTGCGTGTGCATTTTAGATGGAAGTAAGTGCGGGGCTTCAGTGCAGCAGCTGGAGTGAGAGGATAGTGGGGAGCGTGTAGGCACGGAGCTTGCTGCATTTTTTAAAAACCTGCAGCCACGAAACCTTTTCAAAATTTGGAAAGGTCAGGTTTCATGTACTTCCTGCTTGAGCTCTGTTTGACTGAATGGAGCCGATTCTGTGGACAGCTTTTGTGTGTCCACACCCTTTCTAAAAACAGAAAACAGACTTAGTCTGCCATGTTAGAGAAGGCTTTTCTTATAGATCTTTGTTGGGCTACTTAAAAGAGTACCAGCCTTGAGCCCTATGTGGTGGCGCAGCTTGTAAACTCAGTACTTGGGAGGCTGAGACAGGAGAATTGCAGGTTCGCGGCCAGCCTCAGCTACTTAATGAGGCCCTCTGCAACTTAGTGAGACCCTGTTTCAAAATAAAGAATAAAAAATAGGGCCGGGGATGTAGCTCGGAGGTAGAACGCCCCTGAATTCCATCTCCAGTACCGCAAAAACAAAAACAAAAAAACCCCACCAGCCTTAGAGATGTAATTGCTTAGATATTTCAAAAATGAAGCCTCCCTTTCTTGATAGTTTAAATTTCTTGATAGTTTAAGATTATTTTTTTCTCCCTCTTTCTTGATAGTTTAAACTTCTTGATAACCTTTCTTGACAGTTGAAGATTGTGACCTAGCTGGGCATGGTGGTGCATGCTTGTAATCCCAGTATGTGTGAGGCTGAGACAGAAGGATCTCAGATTCAAGGCCAGCTTCAACAACTTAGCAAGGCCCTCTGCAACTTAGTGAGACTGTTTCAAAATAAAAGAATAAAATAGGGCTGGGGGTATAGTCTGAAGTAGAATGCCCCTGGGTTCCATCCGTAGTACCATAAGAAAAAGAATTGTGACCCATTATATTTTTGCGCCCTGATCATGGCTGGAAGAGGAAGCATTAATTTCTTATCTCTTTTAATTCACCCGTGCTTTAATTTCTCACAGCATTTCAGATAATTTGTTTTTGTACTGCTTTGGAAATTAGCTTTAAAAAATGTTTTGCCATAACACGTATGAACCTTGAGGACATTATTCTTTTTTTTTTTTTTTGCGGTACCGGGGATTGAAAACAGGGGCGTTCTACCTCCGAGCTACACCCCCGGCCCTATTTTTTTATACTTTATTTTGAAACCAGGTCTCACGAAGTTGCGGAGGGCCTCACTAAGTCGCTGAGGCTGGCTGCGAACCCAGATCCTCCGGTCTCCACCTCCCAAGTACTGGGATTACAAGCGTGCACCACCACGCCCGGCTTGAGGACATTATTCTAAATGAAATAAGCCAGTCACAGAAATGTACGATTTCACTTAATTCAGTATGTAGACTAGTCATATTCATAAAGTCAGAATGGGGGGTACCAGGGGCCAGAGGATGGGGGCAGAATGGGGAATTATTGTTTGGTGGACACGGAGTTTCAGTCTGGGAAGATAAGAGAATTTCTCGAGGTGGGTAGTGGCGGTAGTTGTACAATAGTGTGAGGGAACTTAATGCCACAGAAATTCTACACTTAAAATGGTTAAGATGGTAAATCTTATGTTAATGTATATTTTGCCAATATTAAAAATAATGATTAAAAAATAGTGCTTAACTTGAGATTTTGAGTTCAGTTGTTGCTGGAGTCCTAGGTCACAGGGTCCTGACTTCGGGGAGTCCTAACAAACCAGGTCCTGCCACTTGCCCAAACAGCAAATAAACAAACAAAAATAATGGCGATGCCTGGCACAGTGGCACACTCCTGTCATCCCAGTGACTTGGGAGGATGAGACAGGAGGATCACAGATTCAAGGCCAGCCTCAGCAACTTAGCGAGACCCTCAGGAACTGTTTCAAAATAAAAAATGAAAAGGGCCGGGGATGTAGCTTGCTGGTAGAGCACCCCTGGGTTAAATCCCCAGTACTACAGCAAAAACAAAAGAACCCCCCCCCCAAAAAAAATAGCAAAGTGGGAAAGGAATTTACTCACCATAGCTGTGTCAGGAAGTCTGGGGGACCAAGCATCCTCAGCCTGTCTTCAGGATTACTAAGATGAGCTTCAGGTTTAAATAGGGAAGGAACTGGGCAGGGCGGGAGGTAGATGCAGGAAGCAGTCTTGTTCACACTGTCCTGGTTGGACATGATCTTGGAATTGGCCAGGGATGCTGGTCGGCAGCTGTGAGAAAGCCTCCATTGTCCAGGGTGGGCGGGCATAGTATTGATCACAGGGCGCTCATCAGCCAGAGTCGAGAGCAGTGCCTGGAATCCAAGGGAATCACAGGAGAGAAGGGCCCAGGGAAAAGCAAGACGCCCAGCTCCTTCAGGTCTAGAGCGACAATTGGAGACACCTAGATGCCGCTCTCGGGCTCTGAAGCAGGACATTGTAAACGCTGGCCCTGGACAGTGTTGATTTTGATGTCCATGCAAATCTTGAAAATACCTTAGACACCGTGTCTTGGTGCTTCAGCCTTGAAGAGGAGGTTGCCAGTTCCACCCAAAGCTTGTGGTGGCGAAGGGAGGGGACAGGTGCAGAGTGGAGCAGAGACGCCAAGCTCCTGTCCTGCCTTTGGGTACTTGTGGGCATCTGAAGGCCAAGTGAAGACTCTGTGCTTTCTAGAAAAAGCAGCTTCTAAATCCCTTTTACACAATTTTGTTTTCCACATTTGCCAAGAATATCGTTCACATTTCTTTAAAAAAATTATTTTTAACAAGAGTCTAAATGTGAATACTTCCTGTTCTATGCAACCAGTAAACTAGTCCTCTTCAGTAGTACAAAAAAAAACTATTTCCATTAGTAAATAGAAATGAAAAGTAACAGTTTTTAATGTCTTCCTCCCTGTTTTATTTTCTATACAGGTGATGCTGTAATAAGTGCTGTATATAATAAATCAAGGCAGCACTGTCCTTGCCTTTGGGTGAGCTTCTTAGCCTTGCATATCCTTTTCCTCATTTGTCAGGTGTGGCCATTTTAATTCCTTCGCTAGGAATCAAATTAGATGATTCCATGGAATCTCTTCTGAAAGTATTTTATTAAAGTACTACATACATGTAGTTTAAAAAGTCAAAGTGTTACTTTTAAGAAAATGACCCACCCTTCGGTGTTCCCTTTAGTGTCCCCAGAAGCAGTGACTTTCAGTTCTCTTGCAGTTTCTTTTAATTTATACTGTTCCATATTTATGGTTAATATACATATATTGTAACTTTTTATCACTTTAGACATTTCTTACTTTTTGTTGTCATATATAAAGCCTTTGCTTTCTCAGACCATCCTCTCTAATTCCTCCTAGCTTATTTATAGTGAAATTTCTGGTTAAATAATTCTTCACTATTTAAATCTATTTTTATGAGTACATAAATATTATGACTTATGAGGCATATTAGCATATTATGGGAATTTTTTCTTTCATTCATTCTTGTGCTTCCCTGAGGATTTTCCAGAGATCTTTCTTGTTGTAGGTTTATTCCTTTGTGTTCAAAAAATATTTTATATGATTTTAATTCATTTATTGAGACTTGTTTTATGGCCCTAAATATATGTCTTGGCAAATGTTTTGTGTGCACTTGAAAATAATGTGCATTCTGCTATTGTTAGGTGGTGTGTTTTATAAATGTCAGGTCAAGTTGGTTGATAGTGTCTTTCAAGTTTACATTTATTTATTTATTTGTTTATTTATTCATTTATCTATTTATTTATTTTGGCACTGGAGGTTGAACTCAGAAGCATTCTACCTCGAAGCTATGTCCCCTGCCCTTTTATTTTTATTTATTTATTTATTTATTTTTTTGCAGTACCAGGGATTGAACATAGGGGCGTTCTACCTCCGCGGTACACCCCCGGCCCTATTTTTTAATGCTTTATTTTTGAAACCGGGTCTCACAAAGTTGCGGAGGGCCTCACTAGGTAGAGAGAGAGAGAGAGAGAAAAACAGAGAGAGAGGGACAGAGAGAGAGAGAGACCGATCGATCCATCGATCCATCGATCGATCGCGCGTGCACATGCGTCTGATTCATGAGGTGACTGGCCTGAAACCTCTGGCTCTTGGGGGAAATGTAAACTTGAATGAGAGGCAGCGGAGAGTTTAAACTTGGCTGTTTAAACTTGATTGTTTAAACTTGTGCTTGGGCTGGGCTTTCTTTGCTTGTGTGTAGGTTGATACAGAGGAAGACCTTGGCAGAGAGAGCAGAGCAGACATGCTCATAGGATAGATGACGATACAGACTCTCTGGTTTCCAGCAATGACCCCATTCCTGCCATCGGATCCCTGGGAAGTGGGAAGCGTCTATGTTCCTGATTCCTCCTGCCTCATCTTTACTTTGAGGCAGGTTCCGTGGATGGCTTTCTCTCTTACACACCATAGGACCAAGCCAAAACACCCGTGTTCAAAGAATACCCACCGGTCTATCGTGCAGTCGAGATTTCCTTCTCCTGTGAGCTCTGAGTAAGTCGCAGTTTTCTCTCCTGCCTTTTATGGTTTCAAGACCCTGTGGCTTAGTGATGAGGGCTTCAGTTCAGAAGCAGGCATGTCCTTTAAGTCGTGTGACCTCCCTGAGCCTCAGTTTTCTCACCTGGAGAATGAGAAGAGTGATGGGCTTAGCTTGCTGGGAGGATTTAATAAGGCATGATGCATCAAGCCAAGAGCACAGGGCGTGTGTGAGTGCTCAGTATATTGTATACAAGTGTAAGGTATGGAAACCTTAGTGTCTTGCTGTTCAAACTGTCTGTGGTAAAAGATCATTTCCTTTACCCCTCAACCTGTCACAATGTAAATACTTTTGTGTAAATACAATAAAATGAATTACCAGATTAAAAATCACCAGTAAAAAAGACAAAGTACAAATTCTCTCTCTCTCTCTTTTTTTTTTTTTTTTTAAGTACTGGGGATTGAACCCAGGTGCGTTCTACCTCCAAGCTACACCCCCAGCCCTATTTTTTTTTTTTTTTTGCGGTACTGGGGATTGAACACAGGGGTGTTCTACCTCCACGCTACACCCCCGGCCCTATTTTTTATACTTTATTTTGAAACCGGGTCTCACAAAGTTACGGAGGGCCTCACTAAGGAGAGAGAGAGAGAGAGCTGAGGCTGGCCACGAAACCGGATCCTCTGGTCTCCACCTCCCAAAGTACTGGGATTACAAGCATGCGCCACCACGCCCCCGGCTCCTATTTTTTATTCTTATTTTGAAAAAGGGTCTCACTAAGTAGCTGAGGCTGGTCGCCAACCCGGATCCTCCAGTGTCAGCCTCCCAAGTACTGGGATTACAAGTGTGCGCCACCATGCCCGACTCAACAAATTCTCTTTTGAATTATTATATTCAAGTTATTCTATCAAGGTATTGTAAAATTTTCTGATTTCTTACCCTTGACTTCTCTACGAACCTTATTGTAGACCTGTGACAGATTGTGGACGGCGTAGACTTGTGGACTGTCCCTGTGCGTGTGGGTGGTCTTCTCACAGGTGGTAGGATGTCTGTGCACTGCAGTGTAGTTGGGAGCACAACAGAGCTGGGCCTGTAACATTTACAGGCAGTAGCCCGCATCGGATCCATCCACTGGCCTGGATGTCTGAGGCTCTGGAGTGCTCTCCTTCCACCACTGGCTCCTGTCGCTTCCCTGTTGGCCTCCTCAGGTTTTCTTTTCCTTCGAGTTCTGCAGTTCTCTCCTCCTTGCTTTTCCGTTTAGAAATAAGAAACGTCTAGTCGGGGGTGGTGGCGCACACTGGTAATCCCAGTACTTGGGAGGCTGAGACCGGAGGATCCGGGTTCGCAGCCAGCCTCAGCTACTTAGTGAGGCCCCTGCAACTTAGTGAGACCCTGTTTCAAAATAAAGAATAAAAAATGGGGCTGGGGGTATAGCTCAGAGGTAGAATGCCTCTGGGTTCAATCCACAATACCAGAAAAAAAAAAAAAAGAAATAAGAAACGTCTGCTCCCTGGAGGCCAGAGAAGCATGTGTGGTCTTGGGTGTGTCAGTTCTGTTGAGTGTGGGAGAGCAAAGCACTAAGGCCCGGTGCCTGTGGACCAAGGTGCGGCCTGGTGGCCAGAACACAGCCGTAGACTAGACTGTGTGGCTGTGGATGAGGGGCGGAGGCACATTCGCAAGCAGCAGGTTTTAGAAATAGTAGCTGTGCTTGATAGTGCAAAGTCTGCAAAATGCTCCTTGAGGCCTGGGTAGGGTGTTCTCTTCCACGTACTTGAGGGGAAACTAAGCATTAGCAGATTTTCTCTTCAGAGAAATAATAACTTTCAGTTAAAAAGCACATCCAAAGTGCCAGGCATTGTGGTACGGGGCTTGTAAAACATATCTCACTTAACTCTTACACAGGTTGACACCCATCACTGAGTGAACAGAGAGGGATCAGGCATTCTGTTCAAGCCTTTGTAGTTTGTAAATAGCTGATCCTGATTTTGAATCTGGGCTTGCTAGAGTTCTAAGTAATTTACTTTTTTTCACCTTGATAAAAAGCATCCTAAGCCAGGCATGATGGAGCACTCATGTAAACGTAGTACTTATGAAGCGGAGACAGGAAGATCACAGGTTCTAGGCCTCAGCAACTTAGCAAGACCCTGTTTCAAAATAAAAAGTAATAAAAGGTTGTGATGTAGCTCAGTGCTCCTGGGTTCAATCCCCAGTACCTAAATAAATAAATAAAATTTAAAAAATCAACACAAATAACTTTTATGGAACTATTTGAAAGTATGAGGCCAATCAGATGCTCCCCAATATTTTGGTCTTTATTTCCTACAAGAACATATTTCTGTTGAACTAAAATGTAACAGTTAAAATATAGTGCAGTTAACATTGATACATTGCTGCTGTCTAATCTTCAGACCCTATTCAAGTTTTCCAGTTATCCCAATAATCCCTTTTACAGCAGATGACCCCTAATGTGTGTTTATTTCCTTCTGGAAGAGTCTGTTAATTTTTTTCTTGACTTTCATGGACTTGGCACTTTTGGAGATCACATGCCAGTAGTTTTGCTTTTATCTATTATTTCCTGGGTTTATGTACCTTTGTAAGACTGTGACATAAATGATGTTCTTCTAATTGTACCTTACGCCATGACCAGTCACTAATGGTGGCCATGTCTTGCTTCGCTTCCCGTCCCTTTCTCTTCTCTTGTTGTGGCACTGGGCATCTAATCCAGGGGCCCTCTCCCACTGAGCTACACCCCCAGCTTGTGTTGTTTATTTTTGTTTTGAGATAGTCTCATTAAGTTGCCCAGGCTAGCCTCGAATTTGTGATCCTCCTTCCTCACACTCCTGAGTAGTGGAAATTACAGGCTTGCATCCGGTTCTTCTTGCTTTTGCAATTAATAAATGGTTTGTGGGAAAGAGCTTTAAAACTATGTAAATATTCCATCTTGTGTACTGTCATTCAGTCCATCGCTTTGTGACTGTACAGACTCTAGTCAGTGGATTATACTCTCCCATCACCACTGTCTGTCTTGATGCTCATTGTTCCAGATTGAGTGAGTGGGGCTCTTCCAGGCCTGTTCCTGTGTCTGTTTTGACAAGTTCTGTCACTCCTGAGTGCCTTTTGCTTTCTGGCACAAGATGTTCTGGGTTCCGCTTGTACTTTCACTGCCCCAGTCCTGGACAGGCAGTCATTTTTCAAAGGAGCCCTGCCTCTTTTTAGTGGACAAATGTACTTAGAAGCCAAGATCTGGGGATTCGAGTGCTCAGTGCTGTTGGAGCGTTGCTGCTTCCAGACCTTCTCAGTGAGTGCATTCACACTTACCCCTACATTTATGTCTGTTTTTAAGTGTACTGAAAACTGGGAATTCATATTGATAATTCCATTTCCAACCCAATATTTTAGGACTTATTCTCGTTTTAGGGTTCTCCCTCTTGAAATCATGTTCTGCTCTGACAGTGAGCAACCTGGCTTCCATTATCCTTCATACATTTGCCTTATGATCAGTCTGCCTGTATTCAAGCAGTCTCTCATCTTTCATTACCTCCTCCCCTGCGTGGATACCCTGTTTTTCCTTTTTGGACTTAACACTTCCCATTCCAGATACCTCTTCCCTTCCTCTCAGTATAGACACCCTCTTCCTCAGGCCACACAGGCTCCCACGTGACTTCTCCTAATGACTTTATTATGCTAACACAATCCTCTTATTTCGGTGTTCTTGCTGCTGTGTAAATTGCAACATTAAGAGTTCTCTAAATGATCGTCCTTCTGGTAGGAGAGTACCAACTAGAATATCTAGTGGGAGGCATTTAACATTAGAGCTGAAAAATAACATTTCCCGGGTTTAGTTTGGGTCAATAATTTGTATTCTGCAAATAATCACGGAACTAGAATTGTTCCTTTGACAAGAAATTGGAGCTTAATGGGCTGCTTCTGGAAGTCTCATTAGAGATTTAAAAGAAAACCCATTTACTGTTCTGCAGAGGATGTGGAAGGAGGTACACTCCTGCGTGGCAAGAGGGGTTAGCATGAATAGGGGAACTGAACCTCCACCAGGAGGACTGATGGGGCTGGGCTGACCGTTGGTAGGGCATTATGCATTCAACAAGCCAAACAGGGTGGAGAGTTGGTCTGGGCATCCTAGATGCAGAGACTCCTCCTTAGAAGGGTGAAAAAGCAGAGCGTCTGGCAGGGGACAAGTAGGAGGTCTGGAATGGGGTAACTTGGGGGCGAGTGGCTGTATTCGATGTGTGCTGCTCTGGGGAGAAAGTACACAGAAAGGAGGGCTAGCAGTCACTGAAGGAAGTTTTAAGTCTCTTCCCAGTGAGAACTGGGACAGTGAGAAGGCCAGGTGTCACACTGCCCTGTAGAGAACGCTCACTCCCAAGACCGCGTGCTCTCATGCTTTCTCCTCAGACAAAACCGATGAGAAAATTCCAACCCTATGTTTTTGTAACCCCCCAAACTAAATATCCAGTAATTTGGGAATAGCATGAAATCTTAATTCCAAAATGCTTAAAGATATACTTCAATGCAATTAAACTATATGCTACTTGGGTATTTTTTTTAAAGCAAGAGAGAGATGTAGCTGGGTTTGGTGGGGCACACCTGTAGTCCCAGTACTTGGGAGGCTGAGACAGGAGGATCACAGGTTTGAGGCCAACCTCAGCAACTTAGTGAGACTCTGTTTTAAAATAAAAGAGGGCTGGGGGTGTAGTTCAGAGATAGAACACCCCTGGATTCAATCCCCAGTACCATTTAGAAAATGGGAGTATGCTGGGAAATCAGTGTATAGTAGTGGTCAGAGTAGTGAGTCACTCATGCAGAAGGACTTAAGACCCTAGGGATGGTCGGAATGAACGGTGGGAATTGGCCTGATCGTTATTGAAACGTGCTCTCATTAACTCATTATCTTTTTCTGTCTGTCTTGTACCTTCTTAATTCAGTCATTTTGGAGTTATTTACACTCTGAATATTTGAGGAAAACTGTTTCTTTGATGGAAACCTTGTTTAGTAAATTCTTAATCAGTGTTTATCTTTAGGAAACAATCAAATCCATTTGTAGTTATTGAATTAACATAGTATTGCTAAAGTCATAGAAATTAAAGAACTGTTTAGAATGTAGTCATTTCCAGAAGAAAGCACATATAGGCCAGGATGGAAAAATGTATCAGCTTTTTGGGCTGGGAATGTAGCTTAGTGGTAGAGCACTTCCTTAGCATGCATACCCAGCACTGCAAAAAAACAAAACAAAAAATAGTGTCAGGTTTTCCTTGACAAGAACATGTTAACAGTTGTTGACTCTGGGTAATGGTCTATGGCAGTTCCTTGAGTTATCCTTGTAGTGTTTGAAAGTTTTAAATGATATAAGCTGGGCGTGGTGGTGCACGCTTGTAATCCCAGTACTTGGGAGGCTGAGACCGGAGGATCCGGGTTCACGGCCAGCCTGAGCTACTTAGTGAGGCCCTCCGCAACTTAGTGAGACCCTGTTTCAAAATAAAGAATAAAAAAATAGGGCTCAGGGTGTAGCTCGGAGGTAGAATGCCCCTGGGTTCAGTCTCCAGTACTGCAAACATGTATATATACATATATATAAAGTCACAAACTCTTGAATACCAAGGGTCCTAATTTTTCTGGTGTATGTAGGCCAGAAGAGTCTATTCCAGTGACTGAATATCAATAGTATTTGGCTCTATGGCAAGAATTATCTACTATCTTAGCACTAAAAACCAGGACCAGTAGGTCAGGGACCTTGACTGACATTTCAGATAGGAAGTAGAAGGAGTGGAATACGATTTGCATGGAAGCTCCCAGTGATTAACAACCAACAGGAAAGACTAAATGCACCTGGTCTAGGTCTCTATGATGATCTGCAGTGAAAATGTGGATTGATAATGCCGTTTGCTTTTGATACATGTATGTTTGTCTACAGAGATCTGAGTGATGCTATCTAGCATCAGGATTAGCTCAGCTTTCATTTGAGTGCAACATTTGGCCTTACCATCAAGTACTTTGTACTGAGTAAAGTACCTTTACAGTTCTTGTTATTGTTGAACCCATGGTCTAGATCTCAGGTTATGTGACTTTCCCCCTACACCCTGTAGTCTCTCCACTCTCACTTACCATAATTAACCCACAGCTCCATTTGTAAATGAATGAAATGCTGTTTCATGTATATGTGTGAGGGAATGGGTCCTGGTTGGCCAGTATCTCACAATTTGAGATTAAATTTTTGAGAGCCGGGCATGGTGACGCACGCTTGTTATCCCAGTACTTGGAAGGCTGAGACCGGAGGATCCAGGTTCGCGGCCAGCCTCAGCTACTTCGTGAGGCCCTCCGCAACTTAGTGAGACCCTGTCTCAAAATAGAGAATAAAAAATAGGGCTGGGGGTGTAGCTCGGAGGTAGAATGCCCCTGGGTTCAATCCCCAGTACCGCAAAAAAAAAAAAGAGATTAAAATTTTGCTTTTGATAGTGGTTGATTTGATTGCCTTTTTTTGTGGCACTGGGTATGGAACCCAGGGGCATTCTACCTCTGAGATATACCCCCAGCCCTATTTTTTATTCTTTATTTTGTAACAGGGTCTCACTAAGTAGCTGAGGCTGGCTGCGAACCTTCTATCCTCCTGTCTCAGCCTCCCACTTACTGGGATTCCAGTGCGCCACCACGCCCGGCTTTTGATTGCCTTCTGAGCAGCATGAGGAACACACTCAAAGCTTGTTGCTGATGGGGGTTGAGGTTTTCCAGCATGGCTTCTTTTGTACTCAGGGTCTTCTAACTCATTCTGGTCAGCGTTTCATTCTTACTCTAAGGTTTTACGTAAATTTATTTTTTGTTTTCCATATTTGCATTCTTTTCCTTTTGGCTTCACAGCAGAAACAAGGGTTTCTTTCATATTGCATTTGTTTCAAGTTCTTCTAGTTTTTCCTTATTAAATAGTTGCTTCTCAAAATGATTACTGGGTGCATGTGAGGGAAGGAAAAAAGTGGAAGACCAAAGTGAGTTGTGCACATTAAGTATTTTCCTTGCTTCCTTTGAACTCAGCCTCCCCTGCTGTTTAACAGGTTAGCAATAGACTAGTCTCGGTAGGACTTGCTGTTTTACCTCAGTAGGTGCAGTCCCCCCTTCTTCTTTTTTTTTTTTATTGACAGAGGCACCAGTGTTTTCTCAGGCTGCACACAGAGAACATACGTAAAACAGTTTAGCACATAAACTCCTCTCTAAAAACATCAGTTTATCAACTCAGTCTTTCTCTTTTGTCAGCCATTCAGCATCTATATTTGTTTCTGTGAGCCCTTAGAAATAATGACTCTGTTAATGAGAATATATCCCTAGATGTCTGATACACATTAAATACCGTGTTAGAATAACTGATGTGGCTGCCCAAGATTGTTGGACCCTTGCGGGTATATGGAATTTTGAGAATGCTCATTTTGAGATTCTTTGTAAAGAGTTAAGACTTGTGAAGTATGATGTGAAACATCCAGGAATAACTTTCAAGTCACAGTAGCTGTTATTTTCTTTGAATGGGATTATGTTATTGATACATCAGTAGTTGGATCAGGTGCTATACTTCATGCCCTCTCTACCCTTTGTAAGTTTTTTTCACCCTATTAAATTATGTATGACATTGGGCAAGATTTTGTTTCTACAGAAGAGACTTAAGTAAAAGAGGTAGGCTAGTGGTAAATAATATTTAGCTCCTCTCTGTTCACTGTGATCTTTGATTAGTGTACTTTTGTTAGCAGTCAACTAGAAATAAGTGCTATGAAGTCAGTAATGTATAGCTTCAGTGAAGATTCTACTTAACTGGAAATGGACCTGAATTATTCATACAATTTACCAACATTTATGGCCATTAATAAAGTGATGGTTTATTTAGAAAAAAGCTGTGTGCTTTGTTGGTGTTGGCATTTTCTTGCCCTGAATTCATTTGTCAAAGTCATCAGATATTCTATCATTATACTAATGGCTTTTGATTGTTTGACATCTTTTCGTAGTTTGTGATTTGCTAATTTGGTAACACTCTCATGATTTTCTTTCCTGTCAGTCTTCAACCCAAAGGGGGCATAGTAACTTTGAGTGCCATAGATTATTGATTGCACTTGGCAAATGGTTAAATCTACCCAAGGTAAAGGAAATTTTATAGGATTAAAAAATTCTATACTCCATTCTACGTTGATGAAATTTGAAGCTAATTTTATTTCATTGGTGGCTTAAGAAGCTAAACTTTAAAAAAGCATGCATTCATAAAACTATCTTACAGCCTTGTTATGAAAATATCTAAAGGATGAAAGAGTTTATGAAAGACAGCTGCCATATTGTTCTTAACTTGATTGCTTTGGAGTAGCACTAATAAGTTTTCTGTGATGATGGAAATATTCCACATTTGTGTTATTCAGTATTACAGCCACCAGCCTTGTGTGGGTGGTCATGGAGCACTTCAAATGTGGCTAGTGTGACTAGGAAACTGGATCTTGATTTTATTTCATTTTAATTAATTTAAGTAGCCACATGTGGTTGTTGGTTTTGTGTTGGATACCAGAGCTCTGGAGTGTTCCTCTGAGTGCCCGAGCAGAGGTTCTAGAAGTGAGGGTCTCTTCGTGGGCTTCTTGAAACTGAAGGCCAAAATGCTGCCTGGAGTCAGAAATACTGTTCAGCAGTCTTCTTGATTTTTCTGTACAATAATTTAAGAACTGTCTTTCACTCTTCCCTAGTTTTACATTGGGGAAAATTCTGAAATGTTCTTTTTCATCGACTTCAAAAGCACTTAGATGAGCAATACAGTGACCAGCATATTGTGTTACAGGTTAGATTAGTTCTCTATCTCAGAGAGACAGTTCTAGTGACCTGAGAGTTTATTGGCTGCAGGAAAACAATCAACTTTTGCTTTATTCAAAATTGCTGAACCCGAAAGGGAAATGAAATAGCAGCTTTTACCTTTCTACAAAAAAACAATTCTTCTGACTACTTCCCATACCCTATCACTTTTACCTTTGTCATTTATTTTCTCTGAAAAGTTTTCTGCCCACAAGTGTGCTGTTCTTCAAGAACATTTCATATATGTTTGAATTTGGAAGTTGACATTGACATTACAACAGTGTTCTTGCTTTGCGAGACAGTCTTTCCAGCTCCTCTAACTAGCACCTCTAAAGTTTGTCATTATCCCCAGGTTAATTCACATTGTTAATCGAAGGCTAATCAGAAGTGAAACTATGTTAATCAAGGGGGAAAGTAGATTAGTGTACAGAAATTGTTTTTGATCATCGAGTGAAGGAAGAAAAGCGGCCAGTTAGCCTTGAACTGGTGAGCTATGTCCTCACATTCCATCTGCTTCATTTATAGCTGCCTCGGTTTCCCTGCTTGTACTTTCACAGCATGAAATCTATTTTTGTCAAGTTTAATATAAGAAATGAAGAGAAATAACCGGTTTCATTCAAGTTCATTCTGTGTATCAGAAACGTGGTTCTTAGCAGGTGCTGTGAAGTGAAGGCTAATCTGGCCTTTTCATAAATAGGGTCTCACCTACAGTGCCGTTACTCTATATATCCAGAGCCTGTAGGAAGGTCATGTCGGTGGAAGGACTCAATAAAGCATTTCATTAAGTGTAAAGGCTCTCCTGGTTGTAATGCAGAAACCTGAGGGAAATTTGAAGGATATTATTCTCATTCAAGAAGTGCTTTTACTGGTAATGTTGTAAATGCTGAAGAAAAATAAAGGGGAGAAAGTTTTATTAGTGTAAGCAAGATAGTGGTTTGAATTAACTTCTGTAGCTTACATTTGAAATACATTTATTGTACATTGAAAGAAACTTTCTGGGGCTGTATTTGACGTGTATATTTACAGTAAGACGGTGAGCATACTCATCACAACCTCTCTCTCAGCCGTTTATAATCTCTCCCTGCCAATCCTCCTTCACCTTCGTCCCAGGCAACTGCTAGTCTGCTTTCACTATAAATTAAATTGTATTTTATATACTTTTATATAAACAACATCATACAGTACATACTCTTTGGGGGGGTCTCGTTTCTCTCACTTAGCATAATTATTTTGTGATCCATCATATTATCACCTATATTAAAAGAACATTTTTTCCTTTTGCTGAGTATTTGCTGTGATTTGAGCATGGTCTCCAGTGTGGCAGAGTGCAGGTGGCCGGCCTAGAGTGCCAGCTGTGGAGGGGATTACGGCTCGTCCTGAGGACTGGGTCAGTGACCACAGGAGGGGTTGGTATCAGAGAGCACGTCATCTCCCTAACTCTTCTGTACATGGCACTCCACGTGATGTCACCTGCAGTGTGTCCACCAGAGGCCCAACAGGTAGGCTCACTTGATCTTAGACTTTGAGTCTCCCCAACTGTGAGCTCAGCGAGCCTCCTTTCTTTATATATTCCCTGGCATCAGGTATTGCAGTAGAGCAACAGAAAATGAACTAGTGCAGTCATATCCGCTGTGTGGCTATACCACAGGTTGCGTATCCATTTATATGTTGATGGACACTGGGATTGTGTCCAGGTTTTGATTGTTACAGATAAAGCTACTGTGAACATTCACATCCAAGTCTTTACATGGTCATATATTTCTTTTCTTTTGAGTAAATGCTTAGAAATGGAATGACTAAATCATAAAATAGGTGTATGTTTAACTTTTTGAGAAACTGCCCAGTTTGGGTATGGTGGCAGACATCTGTAATCCCAATACTTTGGAGGCTGAGACAGGAGGATCATAGGTGTGAGGTCAGCCTCAGCAATTTAGCGAGGCCCTCAGCAACTTAGACCTGTTTCAAAATAAAAAATAAAATAGGCCTGGAAGTGTAGTTTGGAAGTATAATGCCCCTGGGTTCAGTCCCCAGTACCCCCCACCACAAACACACACAGAAGGAAAATGTCCGACTTTTCCAAAGTGATTATACTGTTCAGTGTTCCTATCAGCAATGTATGGGAGTTCCAGTTCTTCTGTATCTTCCTCAACACTTGGCATGGTTGGTCTAGTACTACTAGAGCTAAAATTAATTTTAGTACTAGTAGATATGTACTGGTGTCTTATTGTGGTTATAATGTGTACTTCCCCAATGACACTATCATTATCACCTCCCCTCCATCAAGGTAGAACAAGGGATTCTACCTTGATCTACACCTCTTTTTGTTTTGAAACAGGATCTTGCTAAGTTGCTGAGGCAGGCCTCAAACCTGTCAGCCTCCTAAATATTGGGATTACAGGAGGATCTTTTCATGCATTTACTTGCCATCCACGTATCTTTTTCTGGCAAACTATCTAAATTTTTTGTCCATTTTAAAATTGGGTTTTTCATTTTATTATTACTGATATAATATTTTTTAGACATTATGGATACAAGTTTTTTTCTTTTTCCACATACATGTTTGTAAAGATTTCCTCCTGCTTTGGTTTATTCATTCTCATTTATATTCCCTCCCTCCTTCCCTCTTCTCTCTCCTCTGGGGATTGAATGCAGAGGGTTTCTACCTCTGAGCTATGCCCCCAGCCCTTTTTTATTTTGAAACAGGATCTTGCTAAATTTTTAGCCGAGAGCTTCCCTGAGTTGTTCATTCTGGCCTTGAACCTGCTATCCTCCTCTGTCAGCCTCTGAAGTATGGGATTACAGCTGCACACCACCATGTCCGGCTTATCTTTTCTTTTAACTGTGACTTTTGAAGAACAGAAGTTTGAGGATTAATTTCAGTGAAGTTTGGTATATCCATTTGTTCTTTTGTAGTTTGTCTTTTTAAAGATTTTCCCTGAGTTTTCTTTAAGAAGTTTTATAGTTTACATTTAGATGTATGGCTTCTTTTATGTATGATATGAGATACAGGTCCAAGATTCCTTTTTGCCTGTCCAGTAGCTGAAAAGGCTCCTTCGTTGCACTGCCCTTGGGCCTTTGTCAAACACCAGCTGCTCATATATGCATGTGCCCCCCTTCTGTTTTCTGTTCCATTGATTGGTTTGCCTGTCTTTATATAACACCATACGCTTTGGATTACTGAAGGTGTATAGTAATTCTTGAAATCAGTAGAGTTAATTCTTCAACTTTATTCTTCTTCAGAGTTGTTTGCCTATTCCAAGCTCTTTCCATTTCAGTATGAGTTGTAGAATCCGCGTGTTGACTTCTACAGTCAAGTTTTTTGGGTTTGTGATAGGTATTGCTGTGACTCTGTAGATTAACTCAGTTAGAGTGGCATCTTAACAATGCTGAGTCTTTCAATTCATGATCCAGGTTTCTTTCTCCATTTATTTAGACCTTTAATTTCTCAACAGTATTCTGTAGTCTTTATTTTGTAGGTCTTTCACATTGTTAAATTTGCTTCTAAGCATTTCATAGTTTTGATGCTATTAATAAAGGATATTTAAGATTTTTCTTTCTTGTATTTTTTCTGACAAGTACATTGGTTTTGTATCCTGGAACCTTGGTAAGCTTAATATTAGTTCTGGTAGTTTTATGGTCGATTCTTAGAGTTTTGTGTCACAAAATCTGTGAATAAAGGCAATTTTACTTTTTCCTGTATAATCTAGACACCTTTTATTTCTTTTTCTTGCCTGATTGCATTGGCTAGGCCCTCCAGAAGAATGATGACTAGAAGAGATGAGAGCTGACTTGTTTCTGGTCTAAGAGAGAAAGCTTTTAGACTTGTACCATTGGATGTGAGGTTGGCTGTAGATTTTTTAAATATTAGGTGCTCTTGATTAGGTTGAGGAAAGTCCCTTTTATTTGTAGATTGTTGATAGGTTGTTTTTAAAATCAACAATGACTGTTGGATTTTGTGAGTGCTTTTTCCTTTTTTTTTTTTTGTGGTACGGGGGTTGAACCCAGGGGCGTTTTACCTCCGAGCTACACCCCCAGCCCTATTTTTTTTTATACTTTATTTTGAAACCAGGTCTCACGAAGTTGTGGAGGGCCTCACTAAGTAGCTGAGGCTGGCTGTGAACCCAGATCCTCTGGTCTCAGCCTCCCAGGTACTGGGATTCCAAGCGTGCGCCACCATGCCTGGCTGTGAGTGCTTTTTCTCTGTCTATTGAGATGATCTCAGTAGATGACTTTTCTCACTTAGTTACCAGAGTGAATTAAACTGGTTTTCAAGTTTTAAACCAGTCCTACATTTGAGGGACAAATCCCCATTTGATTGTGATTCACTATCACTTAACATATTGTTGGACACATATGATAATTTTGTTTAGCATTTTTGCATCTGTATTCATTCAGGAATTTGGGCCTATAGTTTCTCATATAATGACTTTGGTGGTGTTAGCAGAATAATTCTGACCTCATATAATGAATTGGAAAGTATTTTCTCCTCTTTAGTTTTTTGTTAAGATTTTGTTTAGAATTGATATTTCTTCATTTACATATGTTTGATTGAAATCACTAGTAAAGTTATCTATACCTGGTATTTTCTTTGTGAGAAGATTTCTTAGCTACAAATGGAACTACTTTATTTTTATTTTATTACTTTTTGCGGTACTGGGGATTGATTCTTTATTTTGAAACAAGGTCTCACTAAGTTGCAGAGGGCCTCACTAAGTAGCTAAGGCTGGCCACAACCTGCAATCCTCCTGTCTCAGCCTCCCAAGTACTGGAATTACAAGCATGTGTCACCACGCCCGGCTTTGGAATTACTTTAATAAGGGGGTATTTAGATGATTTCTGAGTGAATTTGTCTTTTAGTGAACTTGTCCATTTCACTTAACTTTTATTTATGGCAGGAAGTTGTTCATAATATTGCATTAGGCTTTTGCTATCTGTAAGACTCTAATGAAGGGACCTCTCAGTTTTGCTGTTGGTAATTTGTGCCTTCTCTTTTGTTCTCTAGTCTGGCTAAAAGTTTCTTAATAGACAACTCATCTCAGATGAAACCAAAACCTCCCTTATCTGTAGTTGCACTTTCTGTGGTTTTTGTCACCTTGTGGTGAACCACCATCAAAGAGTATTAAATAGGAAATGCAAGTATTAAATAGGAAATTCATGTATTTATTATCATAGCATATCATTATTCTATTTTATTATTAGCTATTGTGAATATATTACTGTGCCTAATTTATAAATTAAACTTTATCATAGGTATGTAGGTATAGGAAAAACACAGTATTTGTAGCTGTGTGTTCAGATCTGTCCGTGGCTGCAGACATCCACGCGCGGGGGATGTCTTAGGATGTATCCCTATAAATAAGGGGAGAAGAGGATTGTAGCTATACAGTAATACTCAGTACCTAAGAGGGTAAAATTCATAAGATCTAGCTCTGAAGAGGATAAGGTTTACAAAAAAGAAGAAAGCAGGAGTCAGCTAATCAGGTGAGAGCCAATAGAGCAGAGAAGGATCTTAAAACAATAGGCAGGAACTTGTAGGATGCCACTGAAGCAGGACTTCGGTGGAAGTTTTCAACATTAGACATCTTCTAAAATAAGATCTCCGCGGTAGTGCATGCCTGTAAATTCCAGCTGCTCAGGAGGCTAAAACAGAAGGATCCAAGTTTGAGGCAAGCCGTACCAACTTAGCCATACTTTCCTGCCCACCTGCCAGTCCTCCTGCGCTCCCACCCTCTCTCCCTCCCTGTGTGAGTTGTTCTCTAGTTTCTGAGGCAATACCCACTACTTCTGAATTCCAAGCTTTCCCAGTCAGGCCTCTGGGAGCAGGCAGCCGTGAGACACTGTTCCTCTAACCCTTTCTGATGGTTCTTCCTGTGTATGCACCGCTGAATACCTGGGGAGCCCTGTGCCCATATACGGCTCATGCGTCTCAGTTATTCTATCCTGTGAGCTCTAGCTGTTTTGTTCTTAGCAGACTCCCAGCTCATTTCCTTAACTCAGGGCATCTGCCGAGCAGGGCCCAGTGTAAAATGAAAAGGGGGCTCTGTTCAAAAGTTAGAGTTTTGAAATGGCAAGAGCAGAGTGTTAGGCAGGCACAGGGTCCTTCTGAGCTGTTCCTGCTTGCAGGTTGCGTGCTGTGGAGCCGCTGCTGCTGGGCTCCCCCATACTCCTCCTCTGTCCCTGGCCCAGGAACTATTCAGCGGTGAGCAGAGGCGGTTGTCCACCTGGTCTCCTTTGTTTCCGGTGTGTTGGGGATCATTGCCCTTTTTGTGCTGTGTGTCCAGAGTTTTAAAAACTCCTGTCACATGTATTTTTGTTTTGTGTTATTTGGTTGTTTCAGGCAGGAGGATAAATCTAGTCCTCCTTAGTCTATGTTGCCTGTAAGAAGTTATTTTTGGTGTACATTTTTAGAACCTGATACCTTCTTTTGTGTCAAAGTAGGCTAGGATTCCCATCCTTGGTCTATTGGCTTTTAGTACTTTAGAATATTGCCTATCATTTGCCGTTTCCCTATCTTAATCCCTTGGCCTTGAAGTGGAAGCAGATTTCTTGGTAGCCATCAGCTCATTTTCTGAATTGTACCACTTGATTTTAACCGACTGCTGGTTCCTGCTTGAAGTCACTCTGCCGTATTCTCCATGCTGATGAATTCAAGTGCAGGCTGAGATGGGTAAGGACGGTCCTCTCCCGCAGCCTGCAGCACACACCCTGCAGTGCAGCTGACCGCATCTGTGCAGTTAGGTACTAGCAGCTTTTCAGATGTGCCCTGCCCCATTAGCAAGGATATACAGTGCTACAAAAATGAATTTGTCAAGAGTTTTATGGCTTCATGATCTATCGTACAATATTAATCCTACTGCAGTGTTATTAAGTCATTTTTTTCCTCCCCTCAAATTAATGTTGACATTCTATTACTGGATTTGTTCTTGTCCCAGATTAAAACATAAAGGAAAAAATATTTCCTGCTACAATATTAAAATTAATTGTAAGGTTAGCAGCACCTTGCTTGGTGAAGTAGAATCCTCATGGAAAAATTATAATGGGAATCTATTCTCTGGTTTCCACTTAGTCTTGTGCACACACAAATAAAGCACAATTGGAATATGCTTCTAAGGGCACCAGGAAAATATAACAAGGGGTAGGGGGCAAGTTTAAAGTACAAGAATTTCTTAAAATGGTAATAAAAGTCAGTGGCCTGAGAAGAGGAACCTTACCTAGCTGGTACTTCTAATCTAGAGGATGACAGATGTGCTGGTGGTGATAGATGTAGATGCAGAAGAATTTGGGCTGACTTAGGATTCTATTCATAGGCATAACTTATTCTGAGAAATTAGGGGCACTTAAAAAAATAACACCACAATGGGACCACCACTCATAAATCAGGGCATCACCATGATTAGAACTCTGGGATAAGAAGAGAGCAGTTAAGCTGGGCGTGGTGGCGCACGCTTGTAATCCCAGTACTTGGGAGGCTGAGACCGGAGGATTCGGGTTCGCGGCCAGCCTCAGCTACTTAGTGAGGCCCTCTGCAACTTAGTAAGACCCTGTTTCAAAATAAAGAATTAAGGCCGGGCGTGGTGGCGCACGCTTGTAATCCCAGTACTTTGGGAGGCGGAGACTGGAGGATCCGGGTTCGCGGCCAACCTCAGCACGCATGCGTGCCCGTGTGACCCTCCCTCCCTCTCTCTCTCTCTCTCTCTCTCTCTCTCTCTCTCTCTCTCCTCCCCCCCCCTCCACCTGGTGAGACCCTTCGCAACTTCGTGAGACCTGGTTTCAAAAATAAAGCATAAAAAAAAATAGGGCCGGGGGC
>PVJS01028343.1:0-25570 GCA_004027185.1 Glis glis
TTTTTTTTTTTTTTTTGGCGGTACCGGGGATTGAACCCAGGGGCGTTCTACCTCCGTGCTACATCCCCGGCCCTATTTTTTTATACTTTTTATTTTGAAACCGGGTCTCACGAAGTTGCGGAGGGCCTTCACTAAGGAGAGAGAGAGAGAGAGGGAGCTGAGGCTGGCCGCGAACCCGGATTCTCCGGTCTCTGCCTCCCAAAGTACTGGGATTACAAGCGTGCGCCACCACACCCGGCTTTTATTCTTTATTTTGAAACGGGGTCTCACTAAGTTGCGGAGGGCCTCACTAAGTAGCTGAGGCTGGCCACTAACCTGCGATCCTCCTGTCTCAGCCTCCCAAGTACTGGGATTACAAGCGTGCGCCACCACACCTGGCTTCTGTGTTACTTTTCTTTCCCATCTCATCTGGTGTGAGCTCATGTATTCTGTTGGCACCTTGGCTCTGCTGTAGTGGCCATGGTTAGTTTCTGCATGCGTGTCTTTCGGCAAACTCTTCGTGGGAGTATTCATTACTGCCAAAGAACCTTCATTGTGACCCCGCTTCCCTAAATGTATTAAAGGAGCCCTGTGAAGATTAACCTGTTTTACGTTGAGCTCAGGACATGAGGGCATGAGAGAGGGAATTGGAATCTATCAGAGCCCAAAGATTGGCTATATAGTCGTCCCTTAGAACCCATGAGGAATTGGTTCCAAGACCCCATCGAATACCAAAATCTTTAAATGCTCAAGTCCCTTATATAAAATGGTGTATAGTATTCGCATGTAATCATATACATCTGCCCACAGATTTTAAATCATCATGAAATTGCTTATGATACTTATTGCATTGTTAATGTTATGTAAATAGCTGTATCATTTAGTGAATAATGACAAGAAAAAAGTCTGTATATCAGTACAGGCACATTTTCCCTCTAATATTTTTAATCCATTGTTGATTGAATCTATGGATGTGGAATTCACGAATATAGAGGACTGACAACTTAATTACAGCTTCCATTTGCAGTTTACAATTCAGGAATGTTTAATTTTCTCATGGTGATAAAAATTAGACCTGCTTTCTAAATAATCCATGGTCTTGCATAAATTAATGATATACTAAATAAAAGGAATAAACTAGCATTTCATTTCAAGTTTACAAGTCCTTATCAGGGATTTCACAAATTTAAAGTTACACATTTATTATAAGAAAATTAAATGCTTGTTCTTTTGTTTTGTAATGCAGAAACATATGACCCATTATTCATGCACCCTGATCTGTCGTGCGGAACACACACTGGTAGCTGTGGGCACATTATGCATGCCCATTGTTGGCAAAGGTAATTTATATTCTTTTTTTTTTTTCTGTCTCTGAGCTCACCCCCAACCCTACTTATTTTTTGTTTTAATACAGGGTCCTGCTAGGTTGCTGAGAGTCTTGCTACATTGCTGAGGCTGTCATCGAACCTGCCATTCTCCTGTCTCAGCCTCCCAAGTACTGGGATTACAGGTGTACACCACCACATGGGCCCAGCGTATATGCTTAATATTAGTCAAGAGAAGCTTATCCAAAGGCACAAAATTGAATTTTTAAATAAAGGAACCCGGGCTTGGTGACGCACACTTGTAATCCCAGTACTTGGGAAGCTGAGTCAGGAGGATTGCAGGTTCAAGGCGAGCCTGAGCAAGTAGTGAGACTGTCATCAACCTAGCAAGACCCTGTTTCAAAATAAAAATATAATAGGGTTGGGGGTGTAGTTTGGAGGTAGAATGCCTTTGGGTTCAATCCCTAATACCACTAAAAAAAAAATTAAGTAAATAGAGGAAATCCCATTCTAGGGAAAAGAACTAAAGATATGGACAAAGAAATCTCTATATTGTTGCTATAAATAACAAAAGTAATTTGCTTTGTCATAGATGTAAAGGAGTTATTGGAAACTTTAGAGTATGTCTCTCACTATACATATATATATATATATATTTTTTTTTTTCGTAGTACTAGTAGTAAGAATTGAACCCAGGGGCCTTCTACCTCTGAGCTACACCCCCAACCCTATTTTATTTTCTGAAACAAGATGTCACTAAGTTGCTGAGGCCGACCACGAACCTGCGATCCTCTTGTTTCAGCATACCAAGTACTGGGATTACAGGCGTGCTCCACCATGCCCGGCTTCGAATGTATTTTTTAATGTAGCTTTATATCACAGACTTTTTTATCCTTCCAACGAAGGGAGTGTATCTGTACTAGATAACAAAATAGAAGAAGAAAAGCATTTTTTATAGTGGGGTAAACCCTAGAAGAGTTAATGTTGCCTTTGTTCAGATTCAAGGTGAATAGCTCTTGGTCCCAATGGTTCTTGCTTTGTTATTTCCCAAGATTATACTGATGCCCTGTGCTACGAGGGGTAATCCTGACTTTATTCTCTTTTGGAGCTTTATATGCGTCTGCAAAACCAGCAAGTCATTGCTGTTCTTCTAGCACTCTGCTCACCGAGTTATCATGAACTGCCCTGGGGAAGCGGCCAGGAGCAGTAATACCAGAAATTTCTGTTGTTGCTTTCAAAATGCTTACTTGCAAGTCAGTGGGGTTTTTTATTTTCCTGTTTTAGAGCTCTTAATCCATTTTAATTATTAAAGCAACTCAAGGGCTGGGGATGTAGCCTAGTGGTAGAGCACTTGCGTAGCCTGTACGAGGCCCTGGGTTCGATCCCTAGCACCAGAAAAAGCAAGTAAAATCTATGAAGTATGTTAAAAAATAATTCAGTTCATTTTTTAAGTATTTGTGGAAATACTTAAATGTTGAATAGTTATTCAACAATACTTAAATGTTGAAGTTTGTGACTCTCATTGAAATAAATTATCCTTGTTTTTGATACCTCATGTTCTCTAATTGTAAAGGTATTTTGATTCCGTTCAAGCTAAAGAACAGCGAAGGCAACAGAGGTTACGTTTACATACCAGCTATGATGTAGAAAACGGAGAATTCCTCTGTCCCCTTTGTGAATGCTTGAGCAATACTGTTATTCCTCTGTTGCTCCCTCCGAGAAATATTTTTAACAGGTAAGTTTGTCTCATGACACCTTAGGATTTGCTTTGAAGATGATGAAATGATAAGCAGGCTGGGAGCCTGGTGCACCCTGGGTGACTGTGTGTTTCCCAGAGATTCTCCAAACGTTATGTCTAGTTATTTCTTCCAGCAGGCCTACCAAATATGATTGTGGGTTTTTGTTTTTTTTTTCGGTACCGGTGATTGAACCCAAGGGCATTCTACTAACGAGCTACACCCACAGCCCTATTTTTTATTCTTGATTTTGAAACAGGGTCTCACTAAGTTGTGGAGGCCTCACTAAGTAGCTGAGGCTGGCCGCGAACCCGGATCCTCCGGTCTCCACCTCCCAGGTACTAGGATTACAGGCGTGCGCCACCACGCCCAGCACGTCCCTCATACTTCCTAAAAGATGTTCAGTTAACTGATAGTGGGGAGAGGGGCAGCCTAAACTGTCTTTATTGAATAATCTAACAATTGAATAGTTTTTTGCAGTTCATTGGCCAACGATGGCTTTAGGAATCAGGGCAAAAAAAACCTGAAAATCTGTTGGTGTGTTTAAAATCCCTGGCATTTCATAATTTTTAGGATACTTTTAGTTAATGGTACTTATTATGGGCATCATTCATTTCTCATATTTATTTGATGCTGTGTACTATTCAAGTCTGACCTTCATTTGTAAGTTTAGAATTATGCTATCTACCTTACATGCACAAATACAGGTTGAGCATCTCTAATCTGAAATAACTCTACATAATGCTCAAAATGCTTCAGATTTTGGAGCATTTTTGTTGTTTTTGTGGGGGCGAGCTGAGGCTGGCCACGAACCCGGGTCCTCCGTTCTCTGCCTCCCAAAGTACTGGATTACAAGCGTGCGCCACCACGCCCAGCCCCCAGCCCTGTTTTTTATTCTTTATTTTGAAACAGGGTCTCACTAAGTTGTGGAGGGTCTCACTGAGTAACTGAGGCTGGCCATGAACCTGCGATCCTCCGGTCTCAGCCTCCCAAGTACTGGGATTACAAGAGCACGCTACCACACCACACCATACTCCATTTTGGTTTTCTGATTTTCACGTTAGGGATGCTTGACCAATAAGGTCTGAACAAATATTCCAAAATCAGAAAATCTCTGAAATCTGATGTACTTCTTTCTAGTCACAAGTATTGTGAATAGGGACTACTCAACCTGTACTAATTAAATTTTATGAACATAGCCAGGCGTGGTGGCGCACGCTTGTAATCCCAGTACTTTGGGAGGCAGAGACCGGAGGATCCGGGTTCGCAGCCAGCCTCAGCGCTCTCTCTCTCTCTCTCTCTCTCCCTGTCTCTCTCTCTCTACCTAGTGAGGCCCTCCGCAACTTCGTGAGACCCGGTTTCAAAATAAAGTATAAAAAAATAGGGCCGGGGGTATAGCGCGGAGGTAGAATGCCCCTGTGTTCAATCCCCGGTACCGCAAAAAAAAAAAAAATTATGAACATAAATCATATATTCCTCTGCAATTGATATTATTGTTGATGATTAATTGGCATATGGGGAAAAAGTACATTTCTTGGATTTCACCTGTGACTATGGCAGTTGTTTTTGGTGTTTTATCCCATGACAGTCAAGTATGTTATAGTCATAACTAAAGACAGTTATAAAAAGAATACAGTCTTTGGAGTGGAACAGAACTGAGTTTAAAGGCCAATTTATTGAAGTTAAATAGCTCGAAACCTCGGTTTCCTCATCTATAAAATAGGGACAGTAATATACAGCCGATCTCATAGGAATATTTTGAGGATTAAGTCTGATATTGTAATATGCTTATAATAAAGGGCTTTGCTAATAGCATGTCGCCTAATAAGCACTTGATAAATATTAGTGGTAGTGATTGTGATATTTAAGAAATTCTGGCAAATTCCAGTACCGAAAAAAATGCAAAATTTTTAACAATGCTATTAACATCATATTGACAATAACACTTTCATTTCCACTGGCCAATATATATTCTGATTTTTTTAATGCAACCCATTTTCCTCCCGCCTTTTTTTATATTTGAACTGTGTCTAAAATACTATACCTGTGATGATACACGAAATCTTTTGTATCTTAAGTACTAAATGCTCTCTCTAATCTTTTCTACCAGGTTAAATTTTTCAGACCAACCAAATCTGACTCAATGGATTAGAACAATATCTCAGCAAATAAAAGCATTACAGGCTCTTAGGAAAGAAGAAAGAACTCCCAGTAAGTTCTGATACCCTATTTTCTTTTTTCTCTGACGTCTGAAATGATAAGAAGTGTTTCCAGAAGAAATTGTTGAGAAGAGCCAGGTGCAGTGGCACACAATAAAGAGCTTCTGGGGTGAGGGAGATGTGTGAGTGTTGAAGAGCTAGTGAGGGTTTTTTGGGGCTGACTCCCTTCATTGTTGGCAGCACCAAAGACTTCCCGAGTTTCGTGAGCCATGAACCACACTTAGAACTGTGGGGAAGCAATGTGAGCAGAAAGTTTTCTTTCTTTTTTGTGTGTGGAATTGGGGATTGAACCCAAGAGCATTCTACCTCTAGGCTATATCCCTACACCCATTTTATTCCCTTTTTTGTTGTTGTTGTTGTACTGGGGATTGAACCCAGGGGAATTCTCCCTCTGAGCTACACCCCAGCCCTATTTTATTTTTATTTAGAAACAGGGTCTCACTAGGTTGATGAGAGTCTTACTACTTGCTGAGGCTCTCCTCGAACCTGCGATCCTCCTGTCTCAGCCTCCCAAGTACTGGGATTACAAGTATGTGCCACCACGCCCGGCCTCCCCTTTTATTTTTTATTTTGTTTTTGGTGGGGGTTTTTGTTTTGTATATGGTGCTAGGGCTTGAAACCAGGGGCATTCTACCTCCAAGCTATATCACCAGCCCTATTTTATTTTTATTTCAAAACAGGGTCTCCCTAGGTTGATGAGAGTCTCACTACTTGCTGAGGCTGTCCTCAAACCTGCGATCTTCCTGTCTCAGCCTCCCAAGTATTGGGATTACAAGCATGCACCACCACACCCAGTTTGTTTGTTTTATTTATTTTTTGTATTACTAGGGATTGAACCCAGAGGCATTCTACCTCCAAGCTACACCCCCAGCCCTATTTTGTATTCTTTATTTTGAAACAGGGTCTCACTAAGTTGCGGAGGGCCTCACTAAGTAGCTGAGGCTGGCTGCAAACGTGCAATCCTCCTGTCTCAGCCTTGCAAGGACTGGGATTAGAGTACTTGTGTGCACTACCACACCCAGCTTTTTTTTTATTTCTTTTTTTTTTGCAGTACCGGGGATTGAACCCAGGGGCATTTTACCTCCGAGCTACACCCCTGGCCCTATTTTTTATACTTTATTTTGAAACCAGGTCTCACGAAGTTGCAGAGGGCCTCACTAAGTAGCTGAGGCTGGCCGCGAATCCGCATTCTCCGGTCTCCGCCTCCCAAGTACTGGGAATAAAAGGGTGCGCCACCACGCCCGGCTTATTTTTTATTTTGAAACAGGGTTTCACTAAATTTCTGAGGGCTGGCCTCGAACCTGTAATCCTCTTTTCTCAGCCTCCCATGTACTGGGATTACAGGTGTGTGCCACCACGCCCGGCTGTGATCAGCATTTTTATCATTGATTTTTCAGAGAAACAAAATAGCATACTCTCTTTTATTCTAGTATGAGAAGAAGCACAGATAACTGAAAAAAGAGCCTTGGGCAACCAGAGTAATGGTATTTTTCATGCTTTGTGTGACTATTATACCTGTTTTTATTAATGAGAATTTTTTTATTATTTTGCCTATATCCCTGAAACATATAGAAATATTGTGATCTGTTGAATAATGGTATAAAATGCCTATTTCTATAGATACTGCCTCTTCAAAGAATTCAGAAAATATGGATGAATTACAGCTCCCTGAAGGGTTTAGGCCAAATTTTCACCCTAAGTGAGTATATTATTTTATTCCTTTTAAGTCCAGCTCACTTGAAATGAAAAATTAAGTCAGCAGTTAGTAGGAATATGATTTGGCAAGCTAGAAAACACAATGTTATATGATACTGATAATGAATTCTGAAGTTAAGTGTAAGCATTGCATGATGGTATTTCTTACAGTGTGTTAAAAAAAAGCTAAGAGCCCTGTGGCATGCTCGACCCCCAGCCTCTGCTCTGTACCACTGAGCCTGCTGTCCCCTGCATCTGGTGCTCCTTGTCCCATCAGGACATCTCACTCCAAACTACTCAGCTTCCCCACCCAACCTTAGGTTTCCTTCTGACTTCCGCATTTCTACTTAGTGCCCCCCCCCGAAGCTCTTAGTAACCGAGGATCATTTTCAACTTTACCCCATAACAATTCATTACAAAACATAGCTTAGATTTTGAAACAAGAATACTTGGCTTAGTTCCCAGCAGTACTGCATATTAGCTGTGTAACTTGAAGCAAATTGCTTGACCTCTGTGTACCTCGGTTCCCTCATCTATAAAGTAAGGAAAACTTGTAGGTGTTATAAGGGGAAGGTGACATAATGCATGTAAAGCCACTTAGAAGCTGTACCTAGTGTTTACTAAGTAACTCAGGAAATGTAGAAACTGAAAAATAAATCCTCTGCTTCCCATACTCCCCTCCCCCCCAGTCCTGTCATTCTCTTTGTGTGTGTGTGTGTGTGTGTGTGTGTGTGTGTGTGTGTGTGTGTGTATGTGTGTATGTGTGTATGTGTGTGTGTCTCTCTGTCTGTCTGTCTGTCTATCTTTCTTACTGGGGATTGAACCCAGGGGCATTGTACTTCCAAGCTACACCCCCAACCTTTATTTTATTTTTGTGGTACTGGGGATTGAACCCAGAAGCATTCTATCTCCGAGCTACAACCACAGCTCTCTTTTTCAGTTTTTTTTATTTGAAACACAGTTTCACTAGGTTGCTGAGGCTAGTCTAAAACCTGCGATCCTCCTGTCTCAGCCTCCCAAGTCCTGGGATTACAGGCGTGCACCACCACACCCAGCCTAGTATTCTATATTCTGCCTCAACATTGTCTTTCTTTTGACTGGTAAATTATATCACAATTTTTGGTTAAATCAGTTGTCAGTTTTTACATTATAATTGCTTTTTTTTTTTAACGGTACCGGGGATTGAACCCAGGGGCGTTTTACCTCTGAGCTACACCCCCGGCCCTATTTTTTATACTTTATTTTGAAACCGGGTCTCATGAAGTTGTGGAGGGCCTCATAAGTAGCTGAGGCTGGCCGCGAACCCAGATCCTCCGGTGTCTGCCTCCCAAGTACTGGGATTACAAGTGTGCGCCACCACGCCCGGCTTATAACTGCTTCTTCTGATGTAAGTTATGTGTTATATTTCCTTTTGTCTTTTTTTTTTTTTGGGATACCGGGGATTGAACCCAGGGGCGTTTTACCTCCGGGCTACACCCCCAATAAGACTTACTTACCCCAGTAAGTCTGTCACCTTCCTCTCTCTCTGTCTCTCTCTCTCCCTCCTTCCCTCCCTCCCTCTCTCTTTCTCTTTCTCTCTCTCTGTCTCTCTCTCTCTCTCTCTCTCTTCCTTTCTTCCTTTCTTCCGTTAACATGGTCTCACTAAGTAGCTGAGGCTGGCTGCAAACATGCGATCCTCCCGTCTCAGCCTCCTAAGTACTAGGATTACACACATGTGGCACCATGCTCGGCTTGTTTTTATGTGCTTTCTTAGGTAATTTTCTCTTGTGTTTTCTGTTCTTTGAGGTAGTCTTACTGTTTGCTGACCATTGTCCTTTTTAGACTGATCCTCTAATTTTCTTTAAAGTTGTCTGTTTTTACTGAGTTCTTTTTTTATTTTCTACTTGTTTGTTTCAGATTATCTCTGCAGTATTTTCCTTAAATATTTGTTGGTCCTTGGGTAACTATTTAAGAATAAGACACTAAGCCAGGTGTGGTGGTGAATGCTTGTAATCCCAGTACTTGGCAGAGTACAGAGTACAGAGGCAGGAGGATTGCAGGTTAGCGGCAGCCTCAGCTACTTAGCGAGGCCCTCCACAAGTTAGACCCTGTTTCAGAAATAAAGAATACAAGCCAGGCATGGTGGCGCACACTGTAATCCCAGTACTTGGGAGGATGAGACAGGAGAATCGCAGGTTCACGGCCAGCCTCAGCTACACAGTGAGACCCTCGGCAACTTAGTGAGACCCTGTTTCCCTGGGTTCAATCCTCAGTACCATGAAAAAAAAAGAGTAAGGCACTAAGAAGCTCATTGGGTGCCTGGTGGGCAGAGTAGAGCTGGTTGACTTGTGAGTTTCACAGTAGGATGATCAAGCCACCACCATTCTTTTACTTTGGGACCTCAGAATGCCAGTGTACAGAAAGCTTTCCCCTGAGGATTCCTCACTGGAAAAACCAATCTCGTTGTCAGGATGGGGAAAAGAGAGGATCAAGGGTCCTTGAGCCCAGGATGCCTCACCCCTGCTAATGCAAAGAGCAAAACTCCTTTCAGGCAGGAGCAGCTTGCTATGTCTGATTACCCCTATGCATACAGCTATCTCTGGACACATATTAAGTGGTTCAGTTACAATATAGGAAAGAACTATTAAGAAACCCAGGCATGGTGACGGACACTTTTAATCCCAGTATTTGGGGCACAGGAAACCCAGGTTCCAGGCCAGCCTCAGCAGGAGACCCAAAATAAAAAGTAAAATAGAGCTGGGGGTGTAGCTTTGAGGTGGAACACCCAAGGATTCAATTGCCAATACCAAAAAAGAAAAAAGTAGGAGAAAAGGAGGTACTCAAACCATTTTAAGCTGGGCGCAGTGCTGCACACCTGTAATCCCAGTATTTGGGAGACTGAAACAGGAGAATCACAGGTTCAAGGTCAGCCTCAGCAACTTAGCAAGCTTCTCAGCAACCTAGTGAGACCCTGTTTCAAAAGAAGAAAATAAAAAGGGCCGGGCTGTAGCTCAGAGGTAGAATGCCCCCTGGGTTCAATCCCTAGTACCAAAAAAATGAAAGAAAGTAAAGAAACTAAACCATTTTATTGATGTGTGCATATTATTTTGAGCTAATCATATATGTGTCCACTTCAGGAACCCTTATTCTGAGAGCATAAAAGAAATGCTGACAACATTTGGAACTGCTACCTATAAGGTGGGACTAAAGGTTCATCCCAACGAAGAGGATCCCCGTGTCCCCATAATGTGTTGGGGCAGTTGTGCATACACCATCCAGAGCATAGGTAAGAGATTGAGTGTTGTTTCTCTTTAAGTCACAAGTATATGTTGATAAGAATTCTCTAGAGAATTCTGGTTTTAAATGAGGTGTTTAAAGTGGACAAGAAGTCTTCTCCTTGGCGCTCCGGGCCTGGGCAGCCGACCTCACCGCCCAGTGGGGAAGACATATAAGGAATTTACATAAGACAGCTGTGCGAAATGGCGCTGGAGGAGCCTTATTTGTGAACAGAGATACTCCTGAGAATAACCCAGATACTCCATTCGATTTTACACCAGAAAACTATAAGAGGATAGAGGCAATTGTAAAAAACTATCCAGAAAAGCATAAAGCAGCAGCTGGGCTTCCAGTCCTGGATTTAGCCCAAAGGCAGAATGGGTGATTGCCCATCTCTGGTATGAACAAGGTTGCAGAAGTTTTACAAGTACCTCCAATGAGAGGATATGAAGTAGCAACTTTTTATACAATGTACCATAGAAAGCCAGTTGGAAAGTACCACATTCAGGTCTGCGCCACCACACCTTGCATGCTTCCAACTCCGACAGCGTTCTGGAGGCCATTCAGAAAAAGCTGGGAATAAAGGTTGGGGAGACTACACCTGACAAACTTTTCACGCTTATAGAGGTGAAATGTTTATGGGCCTGTGTAAACGCACCAATGGTTCAAATAAACAACAACTACTATGAGGATTTGACACCTAAAGATATTGAAGAAATTATTGATGAGCTCAAAGCTGGCCAAATTCCAAAACCTGGGCCAAGGAGTGGACATTTCTGTTGTGAGCCAGCTGGAGGTCTGACTTCTTTGACTGAACCACCCAAAGGACCTGGCTTTGGTGTGCAAGCAGGCCTTTAATTTATATTTACCTGTAAATGTATTACTGGAGAAATAAAGTATGAACCTCCTATCTAAAAAAAATAAATAAATAAAGTGAACAACAAGCCGGGCGTGGTGGCACATGCCTGTAATCCCAGTACTTGGGAGGCTGAGACAAGAGGATCGCAGGTTCGCGGCCAGCCTCAGCTACTTAGTGAGGCCCTCTGCAACTTAGTGACACCCTGTTTCAAAATAAAAAATAAAATAGGGCTAGGGGTGTAGCTCAGAGGTAGAATGCCCCTGGGTTCAATCCCCAATACCACAAAAAAAATCGTAGCCAAAGCCGGGCATGGTGATGCACACCTATAATCCCAGTACTTGGGAGGCTGAAACAGGAGGATCACGGGTTCAAAGCAAGCCTCAGCAACTTAGCAAGACCCTGTTTCAAAATAAAAAATAAAAGAGCTGGGCGTGGTGGCGCATGCTTGTAATCCCAGTACTTGGGAGGCTAAGACCAGAGGATCTTTGTTCGCGGCCAGCCTTAGCTACTTAGTGAGGCCCTCCGCAACTTAGAGACCCTGTTTCAAAATAAAGAATAAAAAAATAGGGCTGGGGGTGTTGCTCGGAGGTAGAATACCCCTGGGTTCAATCCCCAGTACTATAAATAAAATATAAATAAATAAATAAAATAGAGCCAGGGTGCATCTTGGAGGTAGAATGCCCCTGGGTTCAATCCCAATACCACAGAAAAAAATTAAATTGTAGCCGAGCCAGGCATGGTGGTACATACCTGTAATTCCAGTACTTGGGAGAATGACATAGGAGGATTGTAGTTTCGAGGATAACCTCAGCAACTTAGCAAGACCCTCAGCAGTTTAGTAAGACCCTATTTAGAAATAAAAAGGGCTGGGGGTATAGCTCAGAGAAAGAATGCCCTTGGCTAAAATTCCCTATACCAAAAAATAATTGTAGCCAGTTATGGTGTTACACACCTGTAATCCCAGTACTTGGGAGACTGAGACAGGCGTATCACAGATTGCAAGCCAGTGCACAGTAATTTAGCAAGATCCTGTTTCAAAATAAAAAATAAAATGAGGCTGGGGGTGTAGCTCGCAGGTAGACCACCTCTGGATTCAATCCCCAGTACCACAAAAAAAAATCTTAATAAAATAGGTGTAACATAAACAATAAAATAGGTTTGGGGGTATAGATCAAAGACAGAATGCCCCTGGGTTTAATCCCTAGTATCACAAAGAGGGAGGGAAGGAGGGGGAGGATATATGTAACATAAATTTTATCATCTTAACCATTTTTAATCTGCAGAAAGAATTTTGAGTGATGAAGATAAACCATTGTTTGGTCCTTTGCCTTGCAGACTGGTAAGTTCTCATTTTACCCATTCATAAACGAGATGAAATAGAAATTAGGTTGTTCTGCTTCCTTTAAACTCACAAACCTGAAATAATTATTTTAAGCATACATTCACTTCTATCAGAGTAAAACCCATTTTTTGTAAGGATATCAAAGAAGTAATGTTTGTGATGTAACTTTTATTGATTTTCTTTGAAGTAGAATTCTGAAAGTAACTATCCCTCTCTTTTCATGTAGAGCTCTTACTTAGGTACTTGAAAAGATGGAAAGAGTGCTTCCTGAGTCTTTAATGCTATAATTGGAAATTTAAAAATAACACACCCTCTATCATATTTGGTCACCTTTTATAAATGACATGTAAATAAATTCAAATTAATGTAAAACTAAATACATTTAAAATGAGGGCGCCAGGCATAGTGGTGCATGCCTTTAATCCCAGTACTTGGGGGGCTAAGACGGGAGGATCACAGGTTCAAGGCAAGCCTCAGCAACTTAGTGAGACCCTCTTTCAAAATAAAAAAATAAAAAGGGATGGAGGTGTAGCTCAGAGGTAGAACACCCCTGGGTTCCATTCCCCAGAACCAATAAAATGATGCCAGGCATGGTGGCGCACGCTTGTAATCCCAGTACTTTGGGAGGCGGAGACCGGAGGATCCGGGTTCACGGCCAGCCTCAGCGTGCGCGCGCACGCTCTCTCTTTCTACTTAGTAAGGCCCTGCGCAACTTCGTGAGGCCCGGTTTCAAAATAAAGTATAAAAAATAGGGCCGGGTATGTAGCGCAGAGGTAGAACGCCCCTGGGTACCGCAAATAATAATAAAATAAGATAAGATGATAAGATAAGATAAGATAAAATAAGATAAAATAAATAAATAAAATAAATAAATAAAATAAATTAAATAAAATAAATAAAATAAAATAAAAAATAAATTAAATAAAATAATAAAATAAATAAAATAAAATAAAATAATAAAATAAAATAAAATAATAAAATAAATAAAATATAAAATAAAATAAAATATAAAATAAAATAAAATATAAAATAAAATATAAAATAAAATAAAATAAATAAAATAAATAAAATAAAATAAAATATAAAATAAAATAAAATAATAAAATAATAAAATAAAATGAGGAGGGAGTATAACATCAAGGCTACTAGTTTTTACTGTACAGCTTGTGTCGGTGTCATATACCACCTGCTACTCAAGCTTGTAATTGTAGAAGTGCCTTTGAGATTTGGGAGGCGGAGACCAGAGGATCCGGGTTCGCGGCCAGCCTCAGCTCTCTCGCTCTCTCCCTGTCTCTCTCCCTCCCTCTCTCTCTCTCTCTCTCTCTCTCTCTCTCGCTCGCTCTCTCTCTCTCTCTCCTTAGCGAGGCCCTCCGCAACTTCGTGAGACCCGGTTTCAAAATAAAGTATAAAAAATAGGGCCGGGGGCGTAGTGCGGAGGTAGAACGCCCCTGAGTTCAATCCCCGGTACCGCAAAAAAAAAAAAAAAGAAGTGCCTTTGAGAGCAAGATCATCTCATTTTATTTATACAGAATCACCAGAGAAGTTTTTTAAAAAAATACCCAGGCCCTACCATAGTTAATTGAGAGTCTCCCGAGATGTGTGTGCGTGCGTGCGTGCGTGCGTGCGTGCATGCGTGTGTGTGTGTGTGTGTGTGTGTGTGTGTGTTTACTGGGGATTCAACCCAGGGGCATTCTACCTCTGAGCTTTACCCCCAGCCCTATTTTTTTATTTTTATTTTCAAATGGTCTCACTAAATTGGTGAGGGCCTCACTAAGCTGGCTGTGAACCTGCAATCCTCCTATCTCAGCCTCCCAGGTACTGGGATTACAGGTGTGCATAACCACACCCAACTTTTTTTTATTTTAAAACAGGGTCTCGCCAAGTTGCTGAGGATCTTGCTAAGTTCCTGAGGCAGGCCTGAAACCTGTGATCCTCCTGTCTCAGCCTCACAAGTACTGGGATTACAGATGTGTGTTACCAAGTCCAGTTTCATTAATTTTTGTGTGTGTGTGTGTGCGTGTGTGTGTTACAGGAGATTGAGCACAGGGGCATTCTACCTCCAAGGTACAACACCAGCCCTATTTTATTTTTATCTTGAAACAGGGTCTCACTAGGTTGATAAGAGTCTCACTAGTTGTGAGGCTGTCCTCGAACCTGCGATCTTCCTGTCTCAGACTCCCAGGTTACTTGGATTACAAGCGTGTACCTCCATGCCCAGCTATTAATACTTTTTTAAAGCTTCCCAGGAGCCAGAATTGAGAACCACTGATGTAAGGACCTAAGAAATAAAAAACAATGTAGAAAATACAGTCGAAGCCAGGCGTGGTGGCGCACGCTTGTAATCCCAGTACTTGGGAGGCTGAGACCAGAGGATCCGGGTTCGCGGCCAGCCTCAGCAACTTGTGAGGCCCTCCGCAACTTCGTGAGACCCGGTTTCAAAATAAAGTATAAAAAATAGGGCCGGGGGTGTAGCTCAGAGGTATAACGCCCCTGGGTTCAATTCCCGGTACTGCAAAAATAAGAAAAGAAAATACAGTTAAATGGTAATCATTTATCATCTAATTAGTTTGCTGGTATTGCAGATACCTAGAGTTTTAGGATTCTTTTTTAAAATTTCAGGAATATAGATTCTGAATCAGAGTTTCTCAGTTAGGAGTTGGGTATTAAAATCCTCTCTGAACTTGGCGTGATGGTGCACGCTTGTAATCCCAGTACTTGGGAGGCTGAGACAGGAGAATCACAAGTTTGCGGCCAGCCTCAGCAACTTATGAGGCCCTCCACAATTTAGTGAGACCCTGTTTCAAAATAAAAGAATAAAATAGGGCTAGGGGTGTGGCTCAGAGGTAGAATGCCCCTGGGTTCAATCCCCAATACCACACACACAAAAAAAATTAAAAAATACAATCCTCTCTGGAGCTTTTTTAAAATACAGATAAGCAGTGGCACATGCCTTTTGTAATTGCAACAACTCAGAAGACTGAGGCAGGAGGATCCCAAGTTCAAGGCAGTGTTGACAACTAAGCAAGACCCTGTCTTAAAATAAAATTTTTAAAAGATTAGATAAATAGGCTCCTTCATACTTACTGAATTGGAATGTCTAGGAGTAGGGCCTGAATTGTATCTTTATATTAAATCAGCAAAAAAAAAAAAAATCAGGCCAATCTTTCTCATGAACATACATGTAAAAGTTTTAGATAAATCTTAACAAATTAAATACAGTATACTATATTTAAGGATAATATACAGCCAGGCGTGGTGGCACACACCTGTAATCCCTGTACTTGGGAGGCTGAGACAGGAGGATCGCACGTTTGAGGACAGTCTCAGCAAGTAGTGAAACTCTCATCAACCCAGTGAGACCATTTCCAAATAAGAAATAAAATCGGGCTGGGATGTAGCTCGTCTGGGTTCAATCCCCAGTACTCAAAAAAAACAAAAAAAATAATTTACATGACTAAGTTGGGATTGTTTCAGGAATGCAAAGTTGGTTTAACAGGTGAAAGTTAACCACCAAAAAATGATTACACATTAACATACTGTACTAACAAAATAAAAAAATGCAAAAGTAGTAATAGTATCCCAAACAAGAAGTCTAAGGTATATAAAATTTACAAAATGTGTAAGAACTGCCTTAAAAACAGGACAAACTCTGTTCTATACATTTGCAATAAGCTTTTCAATAATCAACATATTTAACAATTCTTATTTACTGTAGTAAAAACTATCGTAGTCAGCAATGAACTGATAGACATATATCAATCAGGACTGATGTGAACCTGCTGGGATTGTAGGCATGTGTCACCACACCCAGTTTATGACATTTTTAATGTCATGTCTATAACACATAGTGAGTGGTATAAGAAATATCTATGTATATTCTGAATAAACAAAAGCCATTTCCTTGCCATCATGCTGTTGGTTCTCTCTAAAAAAGAAAAGAATACCTGTGTGTCAGTCAGCAGCCAGCTAGTGACAGACACCTCAAGAATCTCAGACAGTGTTTTTAAAAAATGTTTTTCAGTACTGGGGATGGAACCCAAGGGCACTCTATGGCTGAGCTATAGCTGCTCAGGACGCTGAGGCAGGAGGATCACAAGTTCAAGGCCAACATGAGCAACTTAGCCAGATACTGTCTTAAAATAAAATTTTTAAAAAGAGCTGGCAATGCTGGACATGTTGGCACATGCCTGTAATACATTTAAAATGAGGGAGCCAGGCATAGTGGTGCACGCCTTTAATCCTAGTACTTGGGGGGCTAAGACGGGAGGATCGCAGGTTCAAAGCCAGCCTCAGCAACTTAGCAAGACCCTATTTCAAAATAAAAAATAAAATGGGGCTGGGAGTCTAGCTCAGAGGTAGAATGCCCCTGGGTTCAATCCCCTATACCACAAAAAAAGGTTACTGGAGATGTAGTTCAGTGGTAGAGCCCTAGGCTAGCTTACATGAAGCCCTAGGTTCATAGAATCGAATAGAAGGGATTCTATTTGATAGGGTAGGATAGGATAGGGTAGGACAGGATCTGGAGAAACAGGCTTGTGCGTGCTGGGCTTCAACTAGCGTTTCTGAAAGCAGAGCACTATGAGCCGCTTCCTCTGTTGGCTTCTCTGGTGAGCGTGTCCTCATCCCTCTTTCAGGATGACTGTCTTAGGTCACTCACAAGATTTGCAGCAGCACACTGGACAGTGGCGTCACTTTCAGTGGTGCAGAGACACTTCTGTAGACTTTTTGCATGTGAGTACTAATATGTTTACAATATGTTATGGAATTTGTCAACTGAAATTTTGTTATTAGCAGTATAACTTCTTTAAATTATGAATGAAACATTTGATAGTACTGTTATACGTAAACTATAGCTTGTAAATTCATATATATCTTGCAAACGAAAAATTTAAACTAGATCTTACGCATTTTAACTTATGTTGCCATATGAAATATGCTAATAATGTATTTTTCTTTAAATCTTTAGCGTTGGTGCCTAATGATAGTTATAAAGGCCTTCCATGCATATTAGATATCGACATGTTTCATTTATTGGTGGGTATTTTATAGTTTGTTTGAAGTTCTTTTTATCATACTACATAATTTTACCTTAGGTTTGGTGAGTAGTGTAGAGGCATATAGGAGAAGTTATCATACGGTATTTTTACACTTCTCTATATAATTCTTTTTGTATGTGTGTTACTACAGATTGAACCCAGAGGCATTCTACCTTCAAGCTACACCCCCAGCCCTTTTTTGTTTTGTTTTAATTTTTTTTTGAGACAGGGTCTCACTAGGTTGCTGAGAGTCTCAGCTAGGTTGCTGACGCTGGCCTCAAACCTGCAGTCCGAATGTCTCAGCCTCCCAAATACTGGGATTACAGGCGTGCGCCACCACACCCGGCCGAATACCTATTTATTATCTCTAGTTTAGCAGTATGAAGACCACGGCTCAGAGGTGTTAACTTGTCTGAAAGCTCATTGAGAAAAGAAGCTAAGATTTATATCTAGATCTTTTTGGTCCAACACTCATATTTTTTCCACTGATCACTTCCTGAAAAGATTTCAAGGTTTTTTAATTATTATTAACAACAAACTATGTGTAGGGAACCCACCGAATAATGAAATGATAGTGTTCATGAAGACCTCTTTATTATCCGGCGTGGCGGCGCACGCTTGTAATCCCAGGATTTGAGAAAATGAGACAGGAGGATCACAGGTTCGCGGCCAGCCTCAGCTACTTAGTGAGGCCCTCCGCAACTTAGTGAGACCCTATTTCAAAAATAAAGAATAAAAAATAGGGCTGGAGGTGTAGCTCAGAGATAGAATGCCCCTGGGTTCAATCCCCAGCACCGCAAAGAAAGAAAAAGAAAAAGAAAAGACCTCTTTAACTCTGGAATCACTTCATTTAGCGAATCCTACCAGATTTTCTGATGTGTATATCCTTCAAGAGCAAAAGCCGAACATGATGGCACAGGCCTATAATCTCAGTACTTGGAGGTTGAGACAGGAGGACTGCAGGTTTGAGGCCAGCCTCAGCAACTTAATGAGACTGTTTCCAAATAAAAATAAAGTAGGGCTGGAAATATAGCTCAGAGGTAGAATGCCCCTGGGTTCCATCCCCAGTACCCCCCCCCAAAAAAACCTCAAAGATTTCTTTTTATTTTATTTTTGTGTGTGTGTGGAACCGGGCATTGAACCCGGAGGCATTCTACCTATTTTATTTTTTTATTTTGAAACAGGGTCACACTAAGTTGCAGAGGGCCTCGCTACGTTGTTCAGGCTGGCTGTGGACCTGCGATCCTCCTGTCTCAGCCTCCTGGCTAGGAACAAAGATTTCTTAAAGGGAGGTCCCAGCCGGGCGTGGTGGCGCACGCTTATAATCCCAGTACTTGGGAGGCAGAGACAGAAGGATCCGGGTTCGCGGCCAGCCTCAGCTACTTAGTGAGGCCCTCCGCAACTTCGTGAGACCCGGTTTCAAAATAAAGTGTAAAAAATAGGGCCGGGGGTATAGCTCAAAGGTATAATGTCCCTGGGTTCAATCCCCGGTACCGCAAAAAAAAAAAAAAAAAAAGGGAGGTCCTAAGCTCAGAAGGGATCACAGTAAGAAAGTGAAGATGTGAAGCCAGGCGTGGTGGCGCACGCTTAATCCCAGTACTTGGGAGGCTGAGACCGGAGGATCGCAGGTTCACAGCTAGTCTTGGCAACTTAGCGAGGCCCTCAGCAACTTAGTGAGACCCTGTTTCGAAATAAATAAAATCGGGCTGAGGGTATAACTTGGAAGTAGAATGCCTCTGGGTTCAATCCCCCATACCAAAAGAAAAAGAAAGTGGCGATGTGTTTGGCTGGGTGAGGAAAGGCGCATCTGATGTCTGTCTTTGTCTAGGTGGGCTTGGTGCTGGCATTCCCTGCCGTGCAGTGCCAGGACTTTTCAGGGACCAGCCTCAGCACTGGAGACCTTCACATCTTCCACCTGGTTACCATGGCGCACATCGTACAGATCTTACTTACCTCATGTACAGGTGACTGTTGCCTTTTTGTCAGCTTCCTGAAGGAAATTCTTGGGTTTTCTCAGTTTAAAAAGTATTAGAGCTGGGCGTGGTGGCGCACGCTTGTAATCTCAGTACTTTGGGAGGCGGAGACTGGAGGATCTGGGTTCACGGCCAGCCTCAGCTCGGGCACGCGCACTCTCTCTCTCTCTCTCTCTCCCTGTCTCTCTCTCTCTACTTAGTGAGGCCCTCCACAACTTCGTGAGACCCGGTCTCAAAATAAAGTATAAAAAATAGGGCCGGGGGTGTAGCGCGGAGGTAGACCGCCCCTGCGTTCAATCCCCAGTACCGCAAAAAAATAAAAAAATAAAAAGTATTAGAGAAAAAGGTATTTGGATGAGAATAATATATAATTATAATTAGGCTAGCCGAACCGGGCGTGGTGGTGCACACCTGTAATCCCAATACTTGGGAGGCTGAGACAGGAAGATCGCAGGTTCAAGGACAGCCTTAGCAAGTAGTAAGACTCTCATCAACCTAGCAAGACCCTGTTTCCAATTAAAAATAAAATAGGGCTGAGTGTGTAGCTCAGAGGTAGAATGCCCCTGGGTTCAATCCCCAGTACCACAAAAATAAATAAAAAATAATTAGGGCCAGGGGTGGTGGCGCACGCTTGTAATCCCAGTACTTTGGGAGGCGGAGACCGGAGGATCCAGGTTCGCGGCCAGCCTCAGCTCTCGCTCTCTCTCCCTGTGTCTGTCTGTCTCTCTCTCTCTCTCTCTCTCTCTCTCTCTCTCTCTCTCTCCTTAGTGAGGCCCTCTGCAACTTCATGAGACCCAGTTTCAAAATAAAGCATAAAAAAAAAATAGGGCCGGGGGCGTAGCGCGGAGGTAGAACGCCCCTGCGTTGAATCCCCGGTACCACAAAAAAAAAAAAAAATTAGGCTAGCCCGGCGTGGTGGCACACACTTGTAATTCCAGGACTTGGGCGGCTGAAACAGGAGGATCACAGGTTTGTGGCCAGTCTCAGCTACTTAGTGAGGCCCTCTACAACTTAGACCATGTTTCAAAATAAAGAATAAAAAATAGGGGCTGGGGATGTAGCTCCGAGGTAGAATGCCCCTGGGTTCAATTCCCAGTACCACAAAAAAAAAAACAAAAAAAGAAAAGAAAATTAGGCTCCTTGCTTTTTCTTTATTCTCAGGTAAAAAGTTCTGAAACAGTTTTCTTTCTTCTTTTAAAATCCCCTAACAATGTAAATGTCTGTCCTTTTTTATTTCATGAGTTCATTAATATTTAAGTAGCATAATAGTGAAGCCCCTTAGAATTTTGTCTTTGAATTCCAGTTTTGTTTTAACTTACATATTTGTTAATGCCCTCTGAGGTGATTGTTAATTTATGCTTTAGATTCAAACTTCCTGGTTTTCAAACATTTTAAGATGATACACATTTAGCTGATTTTACCCGCGGCATGCCAGCTGGCATTTTGGCCTGTTGGAAATTAATACTGTGCTCAAACTTGAAGGATTAGCAATTTGTATAGTTTTTGAGGATATTTCATGTTATATATGAGTGCATAAATATATTTGAATGCCTAATTGATGTGCTAATCGATCCTTTTGACAACACAATGGGAAAATATAGAGTAATAGTGTTTCCTTATCTTTCAGAAGAGAATGGCATGGATCAAGAAAATCCCAGTGGTGGAGAAGAGTTAGCAGTTCTGGCTTTATATAAAACACTTCACCAGTATACAGGAAGGTGAGACCATAATCCTTACATGATAAGTATTTCCCTAAATATTAATAGGGTTGGTTAGCATGAGAAAAGAATTCGTTTGTTAATTAGGGAAGATTGCTTCTGTTGATTTGTTCAAAAAAAGATGTAGGCGTGACCTGCAGGATGACTTGAGGCAACTGGAGCGCTCTTGGCAGAGGGCAGCAGGCAGAGCTCCCTGCAACTGGAGCGCTCTTGGCAGAGGGCAGCAGGCAGAGCTCCCTGCAACTGGAGCGCTCTTGGCAGAGGGCAGCAGGCAGAGCTCCCTGCAACTGGAGCGCTCTTGGCAGAGGCCAGCAGGCAGAGCTCCCTGCAACTGGAGCGCTCTTGGCGGAGGGCAGCAGGCAGAGCTCCCTGCAACTGGAGCGCTCTTGGCGGAGGGCAGCAGGCAGAGCTCCCTGCAACTGGAGCGCTCTTGGCGGAGGGCAGCAGGCAGAGCTCCCTGCAACTGGAGCGCTCTTGGCGGAGGGCAGCAGGCAGAGCTCCCTGCAACTGGAGCGCTCTTGACGGAGGGCAGCAGGCAGAGCTCCCTGCATTGGTTTGGCTGCAGAGCCCGTCGTTGCTTGGAGAATCTGGCACAGACTAGTGGATAGATGGACTTGGGAAAGTTGCTTTTCTAAACCATATGTTGTCTCATTAGGAATTTAAAATTTTTAATTAAATTGGCATAGTATGTTTTTAAAGTAGTATCCAGGAATAGCAGAAATGAGGTGAAATTATTTGAAGTTCACATGTTAGTGGAGTCATTACGATTTGTCGACAGTTTCACTTAGCTTCTTAAGAGTAGAGGTCAAGAACTTATAAAAATCTTTGTTCCCCGGGCATGGTGGCACACGCTTGTAATCCCAATACTTGGGAGGCAGAGACCGGAGGATCCGGGTTCGCAGCCAGCCTCAGCTACTTAGTGAGGCCCTCCGCAACCTAGTGAGACCCTGTTTCAAAATAAAAAATAAGAAATAGGGCTGGGGGTGAAGCCTGGAGGTAGAATGCCCCTGGGTTCAATCCCCAGTACCGCAAAAAAAAAATCTTTATTCTTTGACTAAATCATCCCATTTCTAAGAATCTACTCTAACAAAATAATCCAACATATAGAAAAACCTATAGGCATATAAAGGTATATATACATTCTGATATTATTTATGTCAACCAAGAATTGAAAATAATTTCTATTTGCTTATGGAGGAATAGTTTAATGTAGGTTATGATTGATATGTTCCAAAACATTATCAGTATATTAAAATTAAAGCACCTAGTGTTTTGGAAAGCATGTTAATTTTTAATTTCATGTACTACATTTACAATTATATAAGACAAATGAGTATGAAAATAGTTTGCCAAGCTGGTATAAGATGCTGTGCCAGTTGATGGCTTTTCATTTTCCAAATTTTCTCTTTATGTGGCTGTTACTTTTGTAACATTTTTTCCCCTTGGAATTTGGAATTGAAACCAGGGGCATTCTACCTCCAAGCTATACCCCCAGCCGTTTTATTTTTATTTTGAAACAGGGTCTTGCTAGGTTGATGAGAGTCTCACTACCTGCTCCTCAAACCTGTGATCCTTCTGTCTCAGCCTCCCAAGTACTGGGACTACAAGCGTGCACCACCATGCCCAGCTTTTTGTTGTTGTTAATTTTGAAACAGGGTCTTTCTAAGTTGCTGAGGCTGGCCTGAAACCTGTGATCCCCTTGTCTCAGTCTCCCAAGTGCTTGGATTACAGGCCTGGGCCATGGCGCCTGGCCACTTTTGTAAGTTTTGATAGCAGCACTGGAGGCTTTAGCACTGTTTCTCTTTGGCATCCTACTACTAGCATGTTAAGCCTCTCCTAAGCATATCTGCCCTGTTTCCACACTGTACTTTTAGCAGGACGATGTTCCTTACTCGAGTTGCTAATCGTCATTTCCTCTGTCAGGGCCTTGGAAGCCACGCCCTCTGGCTGGCATCTGTGGAGGAGCGTTAGAGCTGGAGTCTTGCCTTTCCTCAAGTGCTCCGCTTTGTTTTTTCATTACCTAAATGGAATTCCAGCCCCTCCCGACATTCAAGGTAGGAAATGTTCCCATGCTTTTTACTCCAACAGTTCAGAATTTGACTTGCAAATACGAAAACTGAGAGCATAGCTCGTTGACAATGGAAGTACATGATATAGAATAAAAATGCCTATTTATGTGTATTTCTGCCTTTTTATTTGAATCTCAGTAATTTTAACATTAAACTTCTTTTTCTTATTTATTTATTTATGTATTTATGTATTTTTATTTATTTTGTGGGGGGTACTGGGGATTCAACCCAGGGGTATTCTACCGCTGAACTACACCCCAGACCTTTTTATTTTTTGTTTTGAACAAAGTCTTGCTAGGTTCCTGAGAGTCTTACTAAATTGCTGAGACTGGTCTTGAACTTGCGATCCTCCTCTCTCAGCCTCCCAAGTACTGGGATTACAGATGTGGGCCATCATGCCCAGCTCCATGTTCTCTTTTGATTTATTTCATAAAAATAATATTTTTTTTTTGCGGTACTGGGGATTGAACCCAGGGGCATTGTACCTCCGAGCTATACCCCTAGCCCTCTTTTTTATTCTTTATTTTGAAACAGGGTCTCACTAACTTACGGAGGGCCTCGCTAAGTAGCTGAGGCTGGCTGTGAACCCGAATCCTCAGGTCTCAGCCTCCCAAGTACTGGGATTATAAGTATGCACCACCACGCCGGGCTTTCATAAAAATAATTTAAAGGTTAACTTAATTGTGTGTGTGTGTGTGTGTGTGTGTGTGTGTGTGTGTGTGTGTGGTGTTTACTGGGGGTTGAATCCAGAGGCATTCTATCTCTGAGCTACACCCCCAGTCCTTTTTTATTTTTTGTTTTGAAACAGGGTCTCATTAGGTTGCTGAGGCTCGCTAAGTTGCTGAGGCTGGCCTTGAACCTATGATCCTCCTGTCTCAGCCTCCCAAATACTGGGATTACAGGCGTGTATCACCATGCCTGGCAGTGTCTTTGATTTTTTTTTTTTTTTCAGAACTGAGGATTGAACCCAGGGGCATTCTACCTCTGAGCTACACCCCCAGTCCTATTTTTTATTCTTTATTTTGAAACGGTCTCACTAGGTTGTGGAGGGCCTCGCTAAGTAGCTGAGGCTGGCCGCGAACCGGGATGCTCTGGTCTCTGTCTCCCAAGTACTGGGAATACAAGCGTGCACAACCACACCCGGCTGCGTCTTTGAATTCTGACAGTGCCTGGCACTGGCCACAGCGCCTGCATGTGACGCTGCTCTCTAGAAGTTTGTTGACTAGCATCTTTATTTTGTTAGCTGCCCAAGCACCATATAGTATAGTTTAGACTTTCAAAATACTTAGTGATTAGAATTAGTGTTTAAATCCATCTCGTAATAAAACCATCTTGTATTTCTGTACTTTATAAACTTTTCCAGTGCCCCTATGCGTTTTTGTATAGGCGTTCACGGTAAGCCTATGAAGTACATGGTACGTGTGCACTGTTTCGCAGATGGTAAACTGAGACTGCAGGAAATCGAAGCCGTTTTGCTGTGGGCGCCGCTGGCTCCACTTCATCCACTGTGACATTTCCCACGGATCCCTTCTGTCGCTTCCTACACATCGTACACCTAGCAAATTTGAACTCTTCTGTTACATTTTTCTCTTTTTAACGCTCTGCTGTTGCTTGCTTCGATGCAGGATGTGCTCTTAGTTGTTTTCATCATCACTCTTTTCTTTGCAGTTTCTGGAACAAGCCATTTTGAACATTTATGTAACTATCTTTCCCTACCAACCAACCTCATTTGCCTTTTTCAAGAAAATAGTGAGATAATGAACTCACTGATTGAAAGGTAATGATTATATACTTTTTTCATTATTTGAATAGTTGTATGGTACAAACTAGTTTTTCATATACGTTTCAAAATTCTTAAATGGTGAGCCTGATAGAATTCAACACATAGAATTTTTTGTGTGTGTGATGCTAGGGATTGAACCCAGGGGCATTCTACCTAACACATCAAATTTTAAGCTAATGATTTGGCTTTTGGTAAGATTTTTGCCAACCTAGTGAATAACAAAAAGCAAATTTGCATGTAAAAGGAATAGTGGTAGAAATACTTACTTCGTTACATGAATTTACTTGTTAAAGATTCTGTCCCATAGGTTTTTTCTTTTTTTTTTTTCTTTTTTTTTGGTACTAGGGATTGAACCCAAGGGCATTCTACCTCCAGCCTTTTTTATTTTTACACCCACCAGCCTTTTTATTATACCCCCAGCCCTTTTTATTTTTTTATATTGTAATAGGGTCTCACTAAGTTGATGAGGTTGGCCTTGAACCTGTGATCCTCCTGTCTCAGCCTCCCAAGAACTAGGATTACAAGCAGACACCACTGTGTTCAGCTTTTCCATAGATTTTTTTTTTTTTTTTTTTTTTTTT